>JASCZW010015431.1:0-20570 GCA_034211315.2 Aedes japonicus | reverse complement strand
TACAATGAGCTGAACGCTGTCATTTACCTGATTGAAAGGGTTCTCGAACGACGAAGTACAGAGAATCTTTTGCAACAGATGAACAAATCAAGTAAAGGCTTGTGCAATGAACTCTCCTGCAGATAACGAAGACCAGCGAGCTACGGCCGTGGACCGTTGCAATGGAGACAGCTTCTGTGTACGGCAGAGGCCACGCCGGCCTGGTCAGTTGATAAGTAAATGAGACGACGTATCTATGGAAGATGACATCAACAATCAATATGGAAACCTTGATGAACCTTGATTCCTGTTATAGAGCCACGATCAGGAAGCCTGCACTAGCAATACGTCGTAACAGATATTTCAGTGTGTGCGTTGTTGGGGTGTAACATTGGCCTTCTGTGCCTTGAGACAATACGCTGGTGCTTTTCTGAACTAAGAGCCAATACTCCGGCCCTGCTTGACTATCAGCCTCTGATGGCTAAACATTTTACGTAAACAAATTGATAAAATTGCCGATTTTCGCAGGTTACACTTCACCCCTCCTGACAAAACAACTCCTTGGCATCAATCGTAATTATGAAGTCAGCAACAAGAGAACGGCAGCACAATCGATCAGACTCTAACGCGTTCAGAGCAACGCCCATACGTCGAAACGAATGTGAGCGCCGGATACACTTCAGAACCTGTCTTAGCACTATTGAACGGCAATCAAAACGGCGAAGAAGACTAATCGAGATGGCTGCCATCATGCGTGCGGCAACCCGTCAATTCAACAGATGTAAACAGTGAAAACAATCAGTGAAAACGTGAAATATAATAAGATGAATAAGATAGTCAGCTCCTACGGCAGTCACAGCGTGTGAATGTGTGATGGGCGACGAAACTCGCCCTGCATGTAACGGTACTGGCAGGGTATGATTCCCCTGAAGATGAATTCATTCACGCCAAGTTACAGAGAATACGTATGTGACAATCAACTGAATGAGACTCAATATATTTCGCTGAGACTATTAATTATAATACAGATGCCTATCAAGTACATCGTTCTGAGATACCATAAGGCGAGGCCTGGCCGGATCTGGCGTCGGCCCACTACTCGAATATGATCATTGGAGGAGATGGAGATGGCTCATATTGATATTGGTACCCAAGTCGATGATCCCATGCTGCATGCAAATCTGTGAACACAATCTACCTGAAACATGGGTCTCTCTAACAATTTTGTCGCGAAGAACTGAGCAGAATGACAAATGGAAACGAAGCCCAAGTATGCCTGCGCCTGTTTTCGGCCATTATGGCGAATGTTCAACTGCTGGAAACACAGAACATAGTATTTTATGCAAGTAATATGGCGTCTGGCTTCCGGCATTTTAAAATATCGTGCCTTTCTTTTAGATCACCATCGAAATTCTTAATGCAAACGTCAAACGTCAATCCTCAAAAAATATAAATTTGAAAGTTCTTGTTCGTAACTTCTCGTTGTAGATTGATGAAATTTTCGCGATGTGTTCTTTTCGTGTAATCCAAAGCCAGGCCAACAGGTAGTCAGCCGATAATTGTTTATCAGCGTGGTGACTGTCAGCACAAATATTTAACAAATGAACTCATGAAACTCTGTTGTTATTGAGAAATAATTATATGAATATTTATTTTACAGCCAACCAACAATAGTACACATCAACTGTGCAGAAAACAACGAGTAAATTAGTCAGTCAAATGATCATATTTCAACAAATTCTCAGTGAACTCGAGGAATTGAAGACAAGCATCAATGAAACTATCCTATAACCATGTATCTCATTTGTAAATTTACTCTGGCTACAGATAAAATTCACCAGTCATTTTTAAATTGTTCTTCACTCCTTTGGATGTCGCAACCATCATTCTTTATATTTATCTGAAATGGATCTTATACGTGCCTTTGGATGACCTAGTTTATTAGGAGTAAAGGGACAATGAAATGTAAAGGCAATAGTTTGGAATGCTCAGGATAGTAGACGGAAACATGTTAGTGTAGTGTATCACTCGAAATTAAAGAATATCATTGTAGAAATCTCATCAGTTGAAATGAGACAAGTGAACAGAACATTATTATTTGTAAACTATCCATGATTCCTCCTTAGATTTGGGGAGATATTTTCGTCCACGTGCTCCGGTCTTTATGTTTGAGTTTTTAGTATGTCGTAATCGGAATATGCTGGAGAGTTCAATTCAGGCTTTCCGGCGTCCCTGAATTAAGAGAGATCATAGGCCATAGGCTCAATAATAGGATATCTTGAAGCTTCGGCGTGATCCGCACGATAGTTAATTAAGATCCCCGCTTGATGGTTCATGTTCCCCTGATACAGTTGATCGTTCAGTTAGTTCACCTCGCTTTTGTATGTAATATTTTAAGGCGCTCTCTTTCGATGATGGTTTTTCGGAGATAAGTGAATGGACGTTTAGCTTAAAACTATTTTGCAGATTAGCACATACTGAAAGTGATGAATGAATTCCGTAGTACGCCGTGGCTTGGTTGGTAAATGACTGGATATAAAGCGTACCGTTGAGCACTTCGCGATACCTACAGGTATAAAATAGAATCCTACTGCGATCTTTGGCCTCAACGTGCAGTAACTCTTATCCCTACCTCCCCGTGGTGCCAACTGAGGTATGATTAACCATTGGAAAGATCGGATGGCCAACCCGGTGGGACCTTGGTCATATGCAGACAGGGACAGAGGGCTGCTCTCAAAAGTGCAGTCTATCTGAGCGTCTGTGACTCCATTGTCAAGAGCGGCTCAAGGAGCGGCGTATGTTCTCCATGTTAGCGAGTGGCTTATCATCGTCTTCGTGCCAGTTTGGGTCTCCAAACAGGTGCTGCACGATGGTCCTCAGCGAGACAGGGGGGTTGGGGAAGCCCAATAAGCAGCCCTTAAAAAATGAAAGTTACAGATAATGCAGGATTAGTATGGACCGGAACAATCGGCAAAAGACCGAGCGATGAGATAGGGATAACGATTATACGCCGGAACATGGAACAATGCAACTGCTCTGCTTCCCTGGCTGCGACAGGATAATCTACGACGGGCCTCAGCCACGCTGGCACTTCGAAGTCGTGGCACTGCAGGAGGTTTGCTGGTGCGCAGGGCAGAAGGTATGGAAGAACGGGCGTCGAGCGGCTACTTTTTGCCAGAGCAGTGAGTACCACAGGCAAGCTGGGCACCGGCTCTGTAGTGCTGGACAAAATGTCTCTGTCGCGTGATAGGATGGTTGCTAACCATCAATGCAGAATGTGCAGGCCCCGGAGATCAGCCGTCGATTCTTCAGCTGCAGCATCGTCAACATGCACTGCCCACGCAGAGGAACCCGATGACGAAAGCTAAGTGTTCTACCTTGCGCAGAATGGTGCAAGTGTTTGATGGCTGCCCGCAGCGGACAAAATGGCTTACAATTACCTGTTCCGCTGCGTTTTTGAGCGCTACCGCATCTCAATTGCTCGAAAAACCTTTGCTGGGTCCGACTGGTTAGCGTTCTGCTTCCTCGAAGGTATCGGGTTATCTAAATGATGCCCATCCAGACGTATCTGGCCCCATATTGCAGTATGCGTCAACAAAGCTTTCCACCACCATTCGTGCCCAATCGGCGTGCGTGCTGAGACAGTTTTCAAAAGTTGAGCCATTTATGCAAAAAATGTCCGTCAAACGATGGCAGAGCTATAATGCGGGTCAGTTTGGCACAATTAAAACATCCCAATGATCTAAATACAAAGTACCGATTTTTTGTAACGTTCTGGTGATTTTCGAATACAACTGTTACCTGTTTCAGAATACAACTAATTACCATTTTGGACTTGTGCTTACCCGATTTTCCACTCAAAAAGTGTAAAAATTGTAAATTGTAAACATTTTTTTAAATCACGAATACGACGTAGTCAAAATACACAACACTCGTCTATCTTCAGCTGACCGGATTCAATTTCGCAGGTGATTTTTCCAATTCGGGAAAACCTCGAAACTCGAAAAACGCCTGGGTCTTTTCTAAAAACTTGTTTATCACCAGAGCACCAATATCTTTCATCGTTAATAAATGGTGGATACTGAATGAAAATAATCAAATAATCTAGTATGGAGCTATTCAGATATTTGTCAATTTATCTTCAAATATTGCTCGCTATAGAAAACGAATGTCTAGCATCTATCACCAAGAACGGAATGTTTCATAAAAAATAATATGTTGAGAAAATTGTACCTGCATTGATCGACTTGCAGTCGATTCTTGACCTGTTCATATAATCGAACGAGTCAAGCTATGTGGTGGGCATTTCACCCGAAATGTAAACTATCCCATCCAGAAGGAAATTTTTGTATTATTGTTGTGACTACTCATGGAGCTGTTATTTTTATTTCATTATTTTATTACTGGGCCGGATTTTTTCGCATTGATCCCAAGAAGCAATCATTTATAAGTATTAAATAGGCGAGAATTCTCAGCTTCTTGTTACTCTTTGTGATATTAGATATATTTTTTCATGTCTTTCTTCAATAATTGCAATCATTATTATCATTTCGTTATTATCATTGCTTAAAAATCCTTAGTTTTTGAATGTTTCAAATTACTTACTAGCACTTTAATCGTTCTATGGGAATATTTCAGTTTCATCCCATGCTATCAATCAGATTTGTCGAATTTGTGAATATTTTTGCTTATGGAAATATTCTTCTGCTTTCTATCCAACATGGCTTGATGCCGTTGACATTTTCTATCTTCTATGGCGCATGCAGACATTGATTCCCCAACGTCAATAACAGCCATACTGAAAACAATGCTAATTTATTTTGGACGCGCACTTCCGTTAATACAGCATATCTGCATTGTGTTGTGTTGATCGGTGGTAGAATGAATGACTAATTTTTCATGAATGAATCAAGGGAAAGAGAAAACGATTGCTCAAAGCTCGAGTCGAAAACAGAAACGCAAGTGAGACGGCTTTGTTTACATTTTTTCCTGTTAGTTGGATTCTGCAACAGAAGGAGAATCCAGCTCCGAATTTAAAAGTGACTTCATGCCTTCGCTTTCCTCTCACTCTGATTGTTATGCGTTATGCTCCGGTGAGCTGAACCACCGAGATGTGAACGACCAAATTCGGCTCCCAAACACCACCTGCTGTAACTGAAGTTGGCAAATACCCCTACGGAACGGTGCAAAGTCTCGTAGCGTGATTTCGTTACACATGCTTGCGTTCTCTCGGTTTGACGGTCGAAACTCCTCTCCCTCTCGAGCTGTGTTTTATGCTTCGTTCACTTCCGCAGAGCGAGTGCCGAGTAAGGTACGATATGGGCCATTGTGGCGATATTCCCTCGCGCGCGCGTTCTCTCTCTGTGTCTGGCTATGGCATGGTTCGCATTCCTCGTGATGCATTGACAATTTTCCTTGTGTCATGCCGTTCCATGCAGCAGCAGACTGTGAACAGCAAGCCTTTTTAGATCCAACGTTTCAGTTGACTTCTCGCGGTCGTTGTATGTGGACACGTCTAAAGCTCCCGGTAAAGCTCCGAAAGAGTACATCACATGCTTGAGTGTTGTTATATTTTTGGTGATGAAAGTGCATGAGAGAAGGATCTTTTCTGCCTGAGAGCACCACGAAAGTCTCATCAGCGAGCGTCAGTCTTAACTTGAGCTCGAAGAAAATCCGTGTGATTGCATTAGTTCAGAGCATCTCTGACACTGATAAATGATAAGTGGAAAATGAGTGAGGCTGTTGGGGTTTGCTAGCGCTGATTTTGTACGCGATGTTGTGCTGCTGGAAGACGTCCTGAAGACATAATTTGAATATCAGATCCTGATTTGGAGACACCAGCGGAAGATAGGACGTGTTCAAATTGAAAATTATAGATAATGTGAAATACATTATGATGGTTGCATTGCACAGTGCCATGTATTTGGAAATACCAGTTACGTGTTAAAGTAAGTTCAATACTTAATGAAGTAAGTGAAATTCTACTAATGTCAATAATGTTATCATAGAAAGTGTTACAGTTATCATAAATGTGTAGTTGCTGAAAATAATCAAAACAGGCAATGAAATTAAAGTGAACGTACGAAAATTAAAGTGAAACACCATTTCCGGAAATTCATGAAATTGCTTCAATTTTCCTCTCCTTAACCGGTCAAGTGATAATTAGTGAGCATCGTTTTTTTGCACAAGAAAGTGAGAAGATCAAAAGCAAGTGAAACAACTTAAACGGTGAAAAACCCCGTCGGAGGAGCAAAAGTTGGGCAGAAAAACTCGCAGATAACACGAACCAATTGGATTTACGAAAGGAGCATCGAATAAATCACTCTCGATAGCAGCGATTGCTAGAGGCAAAAGGGACAAAGTTAGTATAATTGTGTCTTTGTTAAAAAAAACTGAAATGAGGGAAATGATTGTTATTAACATCGACATTTATTGTGCAATGAAGTCCTTTTTTCAGTGCATTGTATTTCTTGGATGGTTTGTTTTAAATGAAATCTTTACTAATTTTCATGTTGACCGAGAATCTGTGGCAGTTTTTTTTTGCAACTTTAGTTTTGTTGTTCTAGATGCACTTCTAGATGCTGAAATAATCAATTAACATCTTTTTAATAAATGAATTTTAGCTTGTCTTAATAACTTGTTGTGTGCTGAAAAAGAAGCCGAAAAAGTTCACAAATCGAAAACGTTCTTGACCAAAAATTATCATGCACTTTCTAAGTACACATCCAATTTCAAAGGATAAAAAATAATGGGTATCACATGAGCACATTTATTTTACGTATATATAGCTACAGAGAATAATATTGAAACGATCAGTTACACAGCTCCACGTCGATGATCAAACAGTTGATTCTGGTGTATTTATTCACCTAATTAATTTTTCACAACTACAAATGATGATTCAATGCATGCACATGCTGTGCTTTGTTTCGATTTCAAATGAGCACATTGTTTGCATCGAATTTTGTATAAGTCAATACTTTCGAGAGACTATGTGAAAAAGTTGTTTAGTATAATTTGCCATGTATGTTGAAGTGATGATTATGAATGTTTTATTTAGATGTGTTCTTTTATAATGGGGATGGTGATGGGTGTTTCATTTTACATTTTGTCTCTGCATTTGTAAGCTGCATTATTGAGGCAGACAATTTATTATTCGTTATAAAATTCTGATTCACCGAATTTATAGAAATAGCTGGTTATATGATTGCAGGCAATGAAAACAAATCTTCTTCTTTTTTTTGCATTTCAAACTCTTTGGTTTCACAATTTGCATATTGTGGCTCTCAAATTAGAGTTGAATTAAATGCACTCCAACAGTTATTAATTGAGAGTTTTCGATGACAGGTACCATTTCTGCATTAGAATCATTGTGTGGCAAGTAAAATCATACCCTATTCCCTGGTAGTCGAGAAATTTTCCTCAACGAAAAATTCCTAGCCCAGACCCCGAATCGAACTCAGTCACCTCTAGCATGGTATTGCTTTGTAGCTGCACCTTTACAGACTAACCCAATGAAAACAAATTCGCTTGGGTTTTATGAGAGCAGTAAACATTGAAATAACATGATTGAACTTTGATCTAAATCATATGATAGGGTACTTCATATCGTAATCATTGACATATTTAATGTTTCTTTACGGTGTATCGGATGCGCTTTTACTGATGTAGTACTCTTCATAAAACAGATTATTTATTACACTTACCTGAAATTTTAAATTATATAACTTTGCTGATAAAAGTAACCATACATAATCTCGAATAAACTAAATCGGATTTGATATTATATAGAGATCAGCTCACCGAGTCCCAACAACAAAAACATTGATCAATCAGATAGATCTGTTTTGAAAACTTCAAGTAATTTTTTTAAACAATAAATATTGCTGCAATGATTGTTAATTAATGCAAGATTTATTTAATATATTTGAGTTATTTATGGAAGCTACAACATTATAGAGATATATTGATTAACTTTAACTTGAGTACATGTAACAAACCGATCCTTTCGGAAATGTTTCATATTTATTATAAAATATTTGGAAAACTAGGAACGTTCTAATCAACACTTCACTTGATTACTTTAAAAAATATAAAAAATAAAGAAATGAAATATTCTTTCAAACTACCACTAGTAAACGCGACCAGAATACTCGTGTACTATCAAGGGCCTAAACTGTTGTTACTGGTTGCCTACATTCTACCAGAGCGTAGCCAGGATCTATCAGCCCTTGCACACATTGCTTCCGCTCAAGAGCTTTTTTACAAAGGATCCATCAATGGTTTGGTTCTGGTTTGTGGAGATTAAAACCAATCACGACTATCTTGGACGTGAGGAGATGATGGGCTTTGCTATGACATTTCTTCTCTACTGCCTAGCGCAGCTGCTAGCCTGGTCGATGGATTCGACTTTCTAAACAGGTCTCCAGCTAATCAAATACGGAACTATCTTGATCTGGTGTACTTTCCTTTTACGAATGTCATCAACGTATCAACAGCTGTTGTCCCTTTGCTGGGGGAATCATCCTCCATCGGATATTTCCGTGCCTATTTCTCACTTGCGAGCTACTGTTCCTACACGATGTGAAGCAAGACCTTTGAACTATACCGCCGACTTGATTCTGATTCACTAACTGAATTTCTGTCCATTATAGACTGGACATTACTGGCCAATATACATGATGTTGACGCGCTTTTGTGACATCTTGTGCAGATGGCTCAATGAAAACCTCCCAAGGATTCGGTCACCTGTTAAGCCACCATGGAGCAACCCAGAACTGCGTAGGTTCAAACGTGAGCGAAATGCTAAAAAGAGGTTACTTCGGGAGCAACGTCCCCTCACTTATCAACAGGCTTCCATACTTGCAAGTGACGCAAACCGTCTAGTGAATTCTAGTTTGTATAAATTACATGTTATGCGTGTACAATTTGGCTTGCGTAGATATCCAAAAAGTTTCTGGAGGTTTGTAAATTTTAAGAGAATATGCTCTTCCATCCCGTCAAATGTATTTCTAGCCGATTCAGAATTATCTTCAGTTGAGGAATCATGCAAACTGTTTGCAAAGCATTTTTCGTTTATGTTCTCCGCTGGCCTCACCTCTTAACAAGAAGCTGAAGTGGCAGCTTCTTATTTACCTGCTGATTTAACCTATTTGACCTGGACACCTTTTCCACCAATTCGGACATGACCATTGCTGCTTCTAGGAAACTAAACAGCTCGTATTCGCCGGGGCCTGATGGTGTATCCTTTGACGCTGTGCTGCTTCCTTAGCGACTCCTTTTGGCCACATCGTCAACAAATCGTTTGAGCAGCAGAAGTTCCCCGCTGTGTGGAAACAATCTCTTATCTCGTCGCATTCAATAAAGGAGATAAAAGAAATGTGAAGAGCTACAGAGGAATTACCAGTCTATCTGCGGGATTGAAGTTTTTCGAAATAGTCGTTATTAATGTCATTCTTGGCCATACCAAACAATGCATTCCAGACAACCAACATGGATTTGCTCCGTAACAACGAACCTTCTGGACTCCATTGAGTACATCTGTATTGATGCGCACGATTGAATACTTCTGTGCAAACTCTCCCGTCTAGGTGCATTAAAGCGACTTGTAGTATGGCTAGAAAGCTACTTGACGGGTCGTATTCTGAGCGTAAAGCTTGATTCAGCTGTTTCCAGTACGTTTAATAATAATTTAGGCGTCCCACAAGGCAACCTAGGGCCCTTGCTATTTGCGCTGTTCTTTAATGATGCTGCTTTGCTGCTAGGATCGAACTACGTACTCATATACGCAGACAATTTGAAAACCTATCTGTTGTTGAGGTATATTGAAGACTACTACAAGCCTCAGGAGCTTCTAGACATGTTTTCGACCTGGTGCAAGATGAATAAAATCGTGACAAACATTTCTAAATGTGTTGCTATCACGTTGCACCGATCAATGCATCCCATCATTTTTAATTACCAAATTGATGGGAATGTGCTCGAGCGCGTTGATCAGGTCAGTGATTTGGGTGTGACACTGGACGAAAAATTTACATTTAATCAGCACATCAGCCGATCATCAAGAAAGCTTCACGACAATTAGTACATTTTAAAAAACTGATCGCATCACATTTCACAGTGAATTTTAATTTAAAAACTCAACCTCACTTTTAATACTCAAGATAGAGCTGAACTAAGGGTGGATACACCAATTGCTTTTCAACGACTTCTCTTTTTCTAAAACAAGGTGATAAGAAGCAGTTATGAAAGTTGCTGTCAGTAACTAAAAATTTACAGGAAAAGAAATTCATGAAGTCTGGTTCTTTATTTATTCAAATGGGGAATGTTTTTGAGCATTTTAAACTAGGTTAATCATCGATCGCGTTTCCACTTGCTGAATTTACGGCCTCCATACGCTTTTGGAACGCACGGCAAGTTCTAATAATGTAGCCTGGATCCATTTCTCCAGGTCCGGGTCAATGTTTGTCTGAGGTTGATGTACTCGGGTGGCGTGTAGAACAGGCCTTGGCTTTGGCTGGAAGGCGGCCACATATCCTTCACCCTAGATGGCAGATGGCAGATGATGGCAGATGTTCTGAGTGTGGTTCAAGGTGCGGCACGGAGCCCCATCTTGTTTGAATACAACATTTTTCTTTGGGCTGTACTGTTCTTTAATCTAGGGAAGAACATACTTACAAACAATCCCGTATAGACTTCCATGCTTACTTGGTCACCTTTTTCATCTTTTACCGGGAGAGAACTAATATAGCGATCAATTCTGGAATTTCGATACCGGATCGACTGAAACCATGCTCTCGTCGGTGAACAGGATTACTTGCAACACATCTCTAGTAATGCAAAAACAGTATCTGGCATTGATAGCTTCCAATTAATAACAGAGGAAGTGCATAAGCTGAGAGAAAACGAAAAGCTTATTTTCAAATCAATAAGCTTGAAACGCTATGAAAGAAGAAAGCAGCTACAGCAGAGCAGGGCTCAACAGTATATGTAAACAAAGTGTTGTAAGCTCGGTTCAAATCAAATCCAGCTTGTCTTCGACGATTACGTAGGCGTGCCCATGTGAGCATTTGAGGAGTGTCTTTGTAGATATTATTCACGTACTGGTTCAAAAAATCAGTCGCGCAAATCAATTTCGGTATGTCACCAAAGTATCCCATCAAGGACGCTGTGTAACTTCATTAGATGCTCTAAACACTAACAGTGTCACAATGCAATCGTACAAAACGAGAGTAAAATTGGATGGCATTTGAATTATGCCTGTTTTCAGTTGCGACAATTATGTTTCTTGGAGAAGCATATCATAATCTCTTTTCGGTTACGGTAAATAGAAATTTCCCCAACGAAATATCCGGCATCGTAGTTCCATCTACGAGGAGTGCAAACGTCAATTCTATGCTTTGCTACGTTGCATAAATTTTTCAAAACTTATTTGATATGCGAATTTTTTGGTTCAGAATTTTTTTTAATTGCAACAACTTTGTATGAAAAGGACGTAACTACAGTAATCGATCTTTTCCATCCTATGATACTAAGTGCGAGGCCTGTTTTAAATTTTCTTCCACGCTAGGTGCTGGTACGCATAATTAGATCTCGTACATTATAAAAAATTTAGTTGAACATTGAAGGTAGATTAAATAAGAACAATAAGACGGAATTGTATTATTTGAATTTGCAACAAAAAATTCTAATTTTTGTTTTCTGTCTCATGCTTTAGTTTCAGCTTAACTTGTTCTTTAATTGATCGTAGAAGTGTTCCAGTTATTGGCGTTAGTGATAATTGACCGTTGCAGCGGTTTTGTATTCACAGCAACGCACGTTGTTTGAAAAGCGACCTGAAGATGGATTTATTTTCTGCTCCAAGATGAGATCCAAGCAGCACACAATGGTTAAAAATGGTTACAACAACTTTATTGTGGCTTATTTGAGCCACAAAGCAGTCACTTTAACTGGGTTGTAACAAGTTTGCCTAATAGGAGAGATATACAAAGCACCAGTTTAAAAGAAACACCTGAAAATCGAATGGTATTGTGCAATCCCGGTTTTATGACCTATTTTGCACATTTTGCCACAATTTCTTATTTACAAGCGAAACAATCCGTTTCCTTTCAAACTACCGTTTAATTTTTTTTTTGTTAAAATTCTCAATTCCAATGGAAAAAATCCAAGAATGAACACGCAAAAAAACCGCAGTTGAAACTAGGTTTTTTTTTGCACGGTTTTTTTTACACGGGTTGTTTTCGGCCATAACTCCAGAACGGAACAACTTATCGACCTAACTCAACTCACATATTACGTTTTGGGCCAAAAGTAATCATATGGCAGTTTTTCAAAAACTTCACAATTAGTGGTGTAAATACTCAAAATTTTAAAAACTGTATTTTGACCATTGCATGGAAAGGTAATGCCTTGAAACAAAATCGAAGCAATATAAAATGTTTAAGCATGTGAATTTATCAACTCTATTTAGTCATTTTTTAAACGGTTCCATACCAAAAGTTGAAAGTATCCTCCGTGCAAAAAAAAAAACCTTAGTGTACTATTTCGAGGGTTAAACTAAGTGCGAACACCAACAATTTTCACCTGACTATTATGCATTTGATCAGTCGGTTATGGCGCGGTTGATATCAATATGAGGACTGTCAAATATACTACAAATGTTGAGGGTTGTACCCAAGGGTAAGTCGCTTAGAACAGTGTGCTTGTCACGGTGTCTTACACACTAGACGAACATGTTTCCTAACAGCGGCACTTCGATTTTCAATCCATACCACATGTGTGGCACACTGAGGCACACTGAGGCACACTTTTGACAGTTGAGCTTATAGAAATATGAAACCTGCAACCTTGCCAATATGCATGCCTGGTTGCCAGGATCAGCAGAAAATAACAATTTGAGCTGTCAAACACTTCGGCTCTTTCAGCACATAAAGGGAACTCCCAGAACATTGCAACGCTTGTTGACACACTCAAAAAAAAAAATAGCACAAGAGAAAAGTGTGCTGAGCTTTCCACCTCTTGGTTGTACCATAAACGTAGTAAATTTGACGGAAATTTCATGAATTTGTCAGAAGCAGATAACTGCTCATCTCCATGCGAAGCACTAGGAGTGGACGGTAATTTATTGCTAGAATGAATAGACATGAAGAGAAAGTGAATTGATAGTTCCGTATAGGGCAACGGCAGGCTTTGAAATTGAAAGATACAAGCTTGAAAACGAGTGGAGGGCATTGAACGGTAGTATCCGAATCAGGCACATAACCCTTTACCATACTATCCAATGCAGGGTATGCAAGGGGTAGGATATCCCGTTGATTGGTAAAAGGTTATGCAACCGATGTGGCTCTTATACTACCTATTGCTTTTATCTGGCTCTAGCGATTTGTCCCTCTTCCAATACTGCCTAACACGGGTGAGAAAATATCTTGTGGGGTTTATTTTTAGCACGCACCGCTTATTTCATGGTAGTTTTAAAAATAGGCATAGTCGGGTGAAATGGTAGTTTTTACTACAAGATTTTTTTTCAATGTACACGGCACAGAGAAATATTTGACGGTCTTCTAGCTGAATTGCTACCTAAACTTGTTCCGCGGTGATCCAAAAATCGCTTTCAACTGTACTTGCTTTCAGCCTGGAACTAACTGCAACGAAGACACCACCGCCGATTGATTTTATGCTATTGTTTATGTTTTGATCGCAGTGGAATACTTCGTCATGAACTCCAAAAACATAATTTGAAATAGTGCTAGTCATGCCTCCATCAAGATTGTAATGCCATAGCAATTGTCCACAACCGCTAACCTATAATAATCCATGAGGCCTTTCATTCCACCAGTGTTGTTGTTTCGTATTTACGTGACTTTCATCCTAAAGCCAATTCATCACGCCAGGAGACGATTTGGACCCATCAACACATGTGCCGGAACCTATGGCTTTACTTGCCTTCGTCTCGACTATTCCCCACGCTATAACGCCACATCGCTACACTTTTAAAAATAATAAATATTACGAGTGCCTCCATGGCTTTTTAAGGGTTTTCAATGCCATTAAGCAAAGTGGTTAAAATTAGCAGAATATTCTTTTGTAGAGTTAATTCTTTAAATTAAATTAGTAAAAAACCCGGTCGTTGGCTATCGTAACTAAAAATTATAGAATACCAGAAGTTGATGCCATGTCTAGATTGAAGCATATTAAAATCAGGCAAACTCCGTGTTTTGTGCAGCGTTTTTGTTCAATATGTTTAACATTTTATTTAACATTGAGTACTAGTTTTAAAATCTATCACGGGAGGGAACATTTTTTTACCCTGATTTGGTTGACTTAATAAATGAATTTTTCATGTAAGTTTCAAGCTTTTTGTTGCTGCGAACGAATGAACGAATCAAATAATTCAACGTGTTCAACATTTAAGGTCAAAGTTGTTATAATTAAACATGGTCACAATTGCATATTTTAGCAATAATTATAATTTACAACATTATGATGATGGTGGTCCCGCCACATATCCCCACATAGGTTTGAATTAGACAATTTATCTCTAAGATAATTTAATACTGAACAACTGATTTACTAACAAAAACAAAACCGATCTGACTAAATTTATTGATATCCTGGATCTCTTTCTATCACTACACAGAAGAAAACAATTAATTTTAACAAGCGCCTAAAATTTCCCTTCGTTTAATTCCAAGCCAAAGGAGGCGTAAACAACAAAATTGTTTGCAATCTTTCCTGCGCTTTACAAGGTTTTTTGCAAACTTTCATACAACCGACTGGATTCAGGCGTTATCTGGCTTACATTTTCATGAAATATCCCACCAAATCTAGCATTGCATTTATGTTCATTAGATAACGCAGAAAATTCAATGTTTCTTATTATCTGTGTATACAGCAAAGATATACATTTAAATAAAATGCCGTTGTATTCAACTTCAAAATTTCGTGAGCATAGCCCAGTAATGAAAAAATCCGACCAAATCCAGGAAATTGCCAGTAATTGAAAATCCCGCTAAGTTAAAAAAAAACTATGGGCAACATCTGCATTTTCAAGACATTTCTGACATTCAACCAGACGGCTCACTACTGATGCAAAGTATCCCTCAAACAGCATAAGCTTTCAATTTCATTTAAAAAAGAAATACAAAGCATTCTATACCTGTTTACGCGCGTGAGGCTCAAACTTTTATAGACTACATACACAGATAAAAAGAAACATTGAATTTTCTGCGTTATCTAATGCACATAAAGGGAATGCTAGATTTGTCAGAAAATAATAGGATATTTCATGTAAATTTAAGCCAGATAACGCCTGAATCTAACTTTATGTGTGAAAGATTGCAAACATTGTTGTATGCAAACATTTTTTACGCCTCCTTTGGCTTGGAATTAAACGAAGGGAAATTTTACGTACTTGTTAAAATTAATTATTTTTTTTTCTGTGTAGAAAAGATACTACTTTAAATAAAAATAACAAATAAAAACTTTAAATCCATCATCATCACCGAGGCTAAAGTTTAGTTTGTTTGTGCCCCAAGACAAAAATTAAACCTATAATAATAAACCATACAAACATATTAAATTAGTCAAGGGTTAAAAGTAAACAGAGAAAATGTTCAAAAGGCAGCGTGGACGTGTGAAATTGTTTCTTAAAATTTGTCGTTTGATGGGTACAGGCATTATTAGGTGAATATGTACATTTTTATTGTTTTTAGGATAACTCATGCATCGTTAACAATAATATAGACATAATTGAGTATTAAACTCAAGCGCTGTCTAACACTTAAACATCATGTTCTTTGATAAAGTATAAGGGATTTGATCTCTTATCTATACAGAAAAAAATAATTAATTTTCAAAAGCACGTAAAATTTCCCCTCGTTTAATTCCAAGGTAAAGGAGACGTTAACAACGCAATTGTAGAATCTTTTATGCAACAAGCTAGATTCAAGCGTTATCTGGCTAAAATTAACATGAAATATCCCACTTCTGACAAATCTAGCAGAATTAACGCAGAAAATTCAATATTTCTTTTGATCTGTGTACTTTTCAGCAAAGTATTCTACTTTGCAGGCATACATAGGTATTAGCTCAAATTATGAAGTCTGATATTGAATGATAAGAATAAAAATGCCATTCTCTATAAAGTATCAGGCATCTATTCGTCATAATCTGTCATTATCATGAATATGAGTGAGTAACTGTTGCATACTCTAATATGGATGACAACGGTTCCTATAAATTCCGCAAAGCTTAAATTGACCATATTTGATCATATTTCGTAAATTTTCTGCTAACACTGCTACACGGTTGCTGACTTTCTACTTCTTTTTGCACCGTTACGTTTGTTTGACTTGAGTTTTTGCGATATGAAATGATTTGATTACAACACTGATTTGAAAATATTCCAACATTTAGAGCAATTGGACGTAGTGTTAGTCTAGCCCCTTCAGCCGGAGTATGCAGCATTTATGTCATACATGCAGCGAAAATTGACCAACTCATGTTGACATCATGATGCTCAATTTGTTTTCAAGCAATCGAGACATTATTCGTCGACGTATAGCTTTGATTCGATTTTTGGTCATCATGTCTTCACCGATTATGTTCAGCTCGACTATTTTCAAATTACCTGAAGAAACTGAACCAATTAATGCATTAATGTGCAGGAAATAGTCACACGTTATAAATTAACTGTTGTTCAATGGAAAAAAAAATAAAGAATGATTTCACAAGAAAACCGTAGACTCAATTGATGTTACATCTTTGACCCTAAATGTGGCCTTTAATGTTCATCACATAAAACAATGTTGATGTTGATATAATTTTCATTTTGTGTCCTGAACCATCACTAAATAATTAATATTTTGACTACTAGCCAATAAAAGACGCAGTGCTTCGGATTACTAATAAAATTGAACCAATAGTTTGTTGTTTTATTGACATTTGATGCAATAAATGGGTATCCGCTTAAGGCTTGACAACCCTAATACCATCGCTAAGTCATAGCGTATGGTTCTTCTTCATCTCACTTTCTTTCTTTATTATTATTTCAAAACCGTTGCTCATCACAAAAATGGTTGTGCCAGCTTAGTCACTATATATATATATTTTTTTTTCAGAAAACAGTCTCTTTTAGGACGTATGTTTTATTCGTTTGTCCGTTGTTTTGCACCGTTAACAATTAAACTAAAACAAAATACACACTTATAAATTATGAATTTTACTCGAGATTTAATTCATGTTTGTAAAACGTCGGGAAACGTAAACTAAGATTTCGTGTAAAATTATGTATCCTTAAACTGACACATACGTAGTTTGACAAAAGATGTGTTTGATTGATTTTATTTTCTCATCTCTTTCAACTCATTCTTATGTGTTGAAGGACGCTTGCATGTGTTGGTCTCAGGGGACAGAAATTTATGCAATTTTGGTAGTGTATACATGCAGATAAGCTAAATGACACATTTTGGTTTTCAATAGAAGAATCAATTCCTTTTTATGCAACATCTTTACAAACAAACAGAACATATAAGAATTCAAATATCTTACACTCCAACAACAAAAGACCTCCTCTGCTTCACTCAGAAAGCTTCTCCGTTCAAAATAAACGTATTTGAAAATTTTCTGTCGCTTGTGACTATCTTAACTTGTGGGATCACGCCTTGCAATTTAAAATTGAACAGCAAACATAAAAGCCCATCACATCCCTGAACTCAAGCCTAACGCGTCAGTTTATCCTTATTTGTATGGAGCTGGTCTCGATTTGTTTTTTTTTTGTTTTCTTCGGTAGAGATGCTGCTTTGAAATCGATGAATATATTAAGCTTGGGCACATTATATTTGTTACATTTATGCAAAACGGATCGAATCTAGAATAGATTTCAATCGTGAAAAACGCGTCCACCAATGAATCCTGTTTGGCTTCGCCTCTTGAATGTTCACGGGCTAAGTTATAGACGCTACCCGAACAAAGGATTATACCAAGTTGATAACAAGTTCTATTACCAGGTTATCATTTTTTGATGACTGAATATGTTATCATTCAGGCTAAATAAACAGCCAAAATAACAGAATGAATAACAAAAAAATATTCGTTGAATATCAAAATAATAACTAATTTTGTTATCACTGCGAACAACTTGATAACAAATCCTGTATTGTATGCTAAATTTTTGAAATAGTATCAAATTATGTTATCAATTTGAAATCAAATTCTCGTGCTAATAACTGAAAAAAATATTTTTATTAAAAGCAACATTTTTTGTTCAACTATGCTGGAAATATTTATAGTTTTACAATTCAACTTATAACGTTCATTTAAAATAGTGTGTTCAAAATGATAAACTATGATAACAAAATTTTCCAATGGTGATAACTAAATTTGTTATACGATAACAGCGGAAATCAAAACGATAACGGGGATAACAGAACTTGTTACTTATTTGATATCAGCTTGTTATTCTTCTTTGCTAGGGTAGTCAACGTTTTCATTCTATTAGTAGATGAGATGAAACACGATACATGATTTCGTAGTTGATTTCAAATTTTGGTAATTTATCATGTTCTTTTTTCGTCTTTTTTGCCATTTCAAGATTATTTTCAACTTGTGTCTTTCAATTTCAAAGCCTGCCGTTACGCTATACAGAACAATCAATACTTTCTCTTCATTTCAATTCGTTCTTCATGTTGATACACTGAAAAAGTATTTGACTTAGCACTGGACACATTTGATTCACTTGATTTTGCAGAACATTTTCCACTTCCCGAATCACATGAAAGTTAAGTGAATTTTTAGTGGATATTTTCCACTGATTATGTGAATTTTTTTCTGTTTTTTTTAATTAATCATTTATTTGTACAGGCTCAATCGAATTAATTTTACAGATCCAAATTTTCATACTTTTATACATCATTTATCTTAAAACTAAAGTTAGGAGGATAAAGCCGATTACTCGCGGCCGTCTCGAGGTTAATAGCAATTACAAATTACGGATGGGAAAGAGGGTGGAAATTCAAAGTATGGTTTACATAACACATTAAATTTAAATTCTAAATTATCTAAACACTTTAAACTATAAAATTTATGGTTTTCTTTTGACTTGAACATTTTTTGAAAGAAAAAAAAACACACACACATACACATATAAAAAAAACTTAAGTAAACAAACAGGTTAAACTAACTACAATCTAAGGCTACTGTTAGTCAAAAACACATAAATGAGTTTCATGTTCTCCAAATCACGTACAGCAAAAATATCTCGAATTGGCACATTGGGTTATCTACCTCGAGCCCGAAGGGAATCATAAAGCTCAGATCTGACTCCACGATGTTCAACACAAGACCAAATAACGTGATCTGCGTCCTGATAGCCTTGTCCACACTCACAGAGATTGCTGTCGCTCAGCCCAACCCAGTATAAATGAGCGCTCAAAGAATAATGATTGGACATGAGGCGAGACATGACACGAATGCAGTCTCGACCCACATCCATACCCCTAAACCAAGATTTCTTCGACACCTTTGGGGTGATAGAATGTTGCCATCGCCCCAAATCTCCTTTACTCCATTTATATTGCCAGCTGACGAGTGACTGTTGACGAAAAACAGTAAAAAAATCGTTGAAGGCGATTTGTCGATCATAAATATCGCCTTCCATAGCGCCCACCTTTGCAAGCGAGTCCGCTTTCTCATTGCCCGGAATTGAACAATGAGATGGGACCCATACAAAGGTGATGATAAAATAACGCGAAGATAAAGCACTTAGAGGCTCCTGTATTTTCATGAGATAATACGAGGAGTGCTTTACCGGCCTCAAGGAGCGAATAGCCTCTATGAATTTTTTTTTTGTGTGTAGGAAATTATCTACTTCTGTCAAATTTTATCCTAGATGGTTACTCCGCGCATTGGGAGAATAAAAACAATCAAAGTGATTTCAAGACTATTGCATATCACAATCAGCTTGCTCTTTACTTAGCATTTTTAACATTATTCCACAGTTATAAGTTGGTTGTTTTCCGGTGCCTGTACCATTTTCGCATAAGTGAGACTTGTTCGCGACAAAATCTGGACAGATCAAATTTGGAATAAAACAAATTTGCTGTTAGCTCAATCCAAGATACCATTTATGTTCATTTAATTGCGCATTATAAGTCATCTTGAAACTAATAACAGTGGCTTAATTAGGCTGCATGAAGAAACTACAAACTTTTGAGTTTACTCCAGCCATTAGGGTCTCTGCAGACTTCTCTGCAATCGATTTACCTGCTTTTGTCTTAGGTTTTCGAAGTTTTCCTATAGTTGTAGCTTGTTGTTTATATTGAGAGAGTTCTTCTTCATGAGAGCTCAAAACCGCCCGATAGGTCGCAACTCCAGGCAGTTAGGTGGATTCGCATCTTTCGGTACAATGTGGACTCCATTCGCTCTATACCATTCCAAAACATCTTTGGCGAAGTGGCAAGATGCCAAATCAGGCCAGAACTGCGTCGGAATGGTAACCATCGCTTCTTTAGGCATTCTTCGCGATATATTTCCTTGTTTGCCCATTCCAGTAGTGATTAAGCTTTGGCTTGCACGAGCTCAGCTGCATATTGCTG
>JASCZW010015430.1:0-20551 GCA_034211315.2 Aedes japonicus | reverse complement strand
GTTTTCGCACCATGACTCAATTCAACGATGGACTTCATACTGCTAACATTAAAACCACACCAGATGATGTTAAATATGCCAGCCGTCGAAATATGGAGCCAAAGGTGTTAGTGTGGGCAGTCATGTCATCGAAGGGTATCTCGGCGCCTTTGATACGCCCAAGCAAGGCCAGAAGCTGTCAATTCAGACGTGTATATCAGCCGTAATGCTTGCCGAAATTGAAGCATTCATCAGCAAATATCACGCTGACGACGAAATCATGTTTTGGCCGGATCTTGCAAGCTGTCATTATGCGAAAAAAACATTAGATTGGCTAACTGAGCAAAACATACCATTTGTACCGAAAGGACAATCCACCTAACGTGCTTCAGGCCTCGTCAGTGAAAATTTTTGGTGTATTCTCAAACGTATGGTGTACGACAATGACCGGGAAGCTAACAATGAGCAACATTTGCATAATCGAATCAAGCGAAAGATTAAAGAAATAGACATAGACACCGTCCAGAACCTGATTTAACATGTTCGCCGTACACTGCGTAAAATCTAAGATAATGGCCCATTGAGCGTACCGTAAATATATTTTTTCAACAATTTATTAACAGCATAAAATACCCTGAAGAGCATTTTAAAATCTGATTGTTTGATTTCAAGTAACATGCTTTTGATTTTTTCAGGACTTATGTTACATATGTTAGTGTATGTCGAGTTACCTCATCTTTATTGAGAAATGATGAAGTATTCGGTGTTGTTGCAGCTATCATTGTTTGTTTTGTTGGCAATGAATCGAATTTTATTGAAAGTTTCCGTTGTTTAAACCCTTTGAAGAGTAAGGGCACTCTTCAAATGCGCGCCCCTTTATCAGTCAAAATTAGATTCATTGCAAAGACAGCAAACCATGACTCCGATACTGACCATGCATCAGAACCATGGTAATAACCAATTCAAACTATAAAACATCAAATAGACAATTAGAATCCACATAAATGAAGACTAACCATGTTTTACTTATTCCAAGCTCATCCTAACACAATCGGAGCACAAAACGAGTATTGTCACTTTTCACAAGACATAAAATGTAATAAGGACTAAGATTTGTTCCTTTGACTACAGAAAAAAATATGTACCCTAGTTTGAATTAATTCGGACTAGGTCTCGGTGGTAGATCTGATACTCCGTAACGCACCACGAAAAGATAATCTACCAGTGTTACGTGTCAAGGCTTACAGGATACTTGTTTTAATTTGAAATTCTAGGAAATTCCGGAAATATGTGATACATTCAGTTTATGAAATGAACTGTTAGACAACCCTGAACAAAGGGTGTCTCACATGGATTTCATCAACTAGATTTGATGAATTAATTTTAATTCGTTACAAATCAAAATGCATCAGCTTGACAGCAAATGCGCAGCTGCTGAATTTAGCAACATTAAACTTTGCATTCCTTTAGCTCAGATGTCAAATCGGTGCAACCGACGTAATGAGTGTGTTGCAATATTGATCAAAAGTACTTAATCGGAAACGCTTCGCTGTGAATTGCCTGCAAAGCGATTGAGTTTTGCTGCGCTCAATTCTATAGAGTCGCATAGTGTCGCATCTAGTGCACTGAATGGTGCATCTGATGTGCCATACATCGCACCAGATGCGACACAATAGAATGCGGCATCAATCGGTGCGAGCGGTCTTGTTTGGTTTTGAACTGCAACGAGTATATTTCCCCAATTTATGTGCTCACAGGTGTTGTTTTGGCCATATCTTCATGATACATTTTTACAAGTATTTCAAACCTTTAATTTCACTTCAACAAAACTAAAATCAGAGACTGAACTGTTTGGTTGCTATGATAAAAGGGTAACGGGATGTAATGTTAGCCTAGCTCCTTCATTCGGCCTAAGTACCAAAAATGTCATTATTTGCTATCAGGATGACCGATTTATTTAAAAGAAATTGAGATATTTTTAATTAGTTTATTAGTTTATCAGTTATTTTCGACATCCTCAACTTTTTAGACACCATGACTTAATTGGTTAGGCTGAACAGATTGTCTACACGATCTTCGAATCATCAATATTTGCCGAAATTTAACCTATAAACCGAATAATGCAGCCAAGATGCACAGAAAATAGTCACACATGATAAACTAACAGGTCACATAGGTAAAATAAGCAGAGATCCAATGTTATGGCCTGTTGTATGAAAAGCGTAGTAAACTT
Source organism: Aedes japonicus (assembly GCA_034211315.2). NCBI lineage: Eukaryota > Metazoa > Arthropoda > Insecta > Diptera > Culicidae > Aedes > Aedes japonicus. Next base: position 18,339 of record JASCZW010015430.1, on the reverse strand, counting down.
GTTGTTATTACAATAAAACAGTCTGAGTTTCGGCTGAATGGTTTTCATATGACTCATCTTAACACACTCTAAAGTAACAAAATCTGTGTAGAGTGAATTATAATGTTTTGATAGCCGAATGGCCACCTAATCATATGTAAAAATTACTAAAGTGTTTGTTAGCAGTTTAGGTATAGTTTGCCTACTGTTTCGTTCATATCTCCGTAATGAAATGTCCGAATTCATTTGCCTATGTATCATTATTTGTGACGCACACACAAACACACACATAAACACAGAGTAAAGGGTGATACGGTCAAAATTTGGTCAAGGGAAAACGCGTGTAAATCGGTGAAATCGTTTATTTAAAAAATCACATTAAAATTCTTTTTCAAGTTCAATTAGTATAAAATTCAGGAAAAATATTCAGTTAGGCTTCCGCTTTTCCAAATCCGAATTGCCGGGCCTTACGCTTGACCCCTGCCATCAGATTTTGTACAGCCACCTTGTCCACCTTCTTCGCCGCAGAAAGCCAGTTTGCCTTGAACTGCTGCTCGTCCTTAGCAGTTTTTTGGTCTTCTTTAGGTTCCGCTTGACAATAGCCCAGTATTTCTCAATTGAGCGGAGCGTGTTGGGAGGGTTCTTGTCCTTGGGAACCACCTGCACGTTGTTGGCGGCGTACCAATCCATGGCCTTTTTACCGTAATGGCAAGATGCCAAATCCGGCCAAAACAGTACGGAACAACCGTGTTTCTTCAGGAAAGGCAGCAGACGTTTATTCAAACACTCTTTCACGTAAATTTCTTGGTTGACAGTCTCGGAAGCTATGAAAATGCTGCTTTTCAAGCCACAGGTACAGATGGCTTGCCAAACCAGATATTTCTTTGCGAACTTTGACAGTTTCGTGTGCTTGAAAATATCTGCTACCTTTCCCCTTCCTTTTGCCGTATAAAACTCCTGTCCCGGAAGCTGCTTGTAGTCGGCTTTGACGTAGGTTTCGTCGTCCATTACCACGCAGTCAAACTTCGTCAGCATCGTCGTGTACAGCCTCCGGGATCGCGCTTTGGCCGTCGTATTTTGTTTATCATCGCGATTTGGAGTCACTACCTTCTTGTAAGTCGATAGTCCGGCTCGTTTTTGGCTCGATGCACGGTTGTAGACGATACATCCAGCTTATTTGCGGCATCTCGGAGAGATAGGTTAGGGTTTCGCTTGAAACTACCGGCAACTCTCTTTGTCGTCTCAGCGGCTTCCGGTTTTCGATTTCCCCCGATCCAGACTTCCTGGCTGTCGACAAACGTTCCCCAAACACTTTAATTACATTTGTAACGGTTGATTTGGCAACTTTTAGCGATTTTGCCAACTTTGCGTGCGGGTAGCTCGGATTTTCGCGATGCGCGAGCAAAATTTTGATACGCTGCTCTTCTTGCTTGGACGGCATTTTGACAACTGAAGAGTGAATTCCAAAATCAAAATAGGAACAACATTCTACACACACACACCTTAAAAATGAGGGGTGTTCAGGTTTTTTAAATGCAAAATTGAAAGAAATACGTCAAGTTGATATTGACCAAATTTTGACCGTATCGCCCTTTATATTCAGTTTGTCGAACAGAGTCGAATGATACCCTGTACTATAGTTCTTGGGGCTATCTCTCAATGCAGTAGTCAGAGCTTTATCGTTCAGATCAAAGCGCTAAATATTCTGTTTAACCAGCTCGGTATAGAAAGCACAGCCTCCTTCCTGGTATCATCGAAAGCTCAATTTCTCTTGCGGCTACTCCGACATACATTTCCAACGTCTTAAGAAGATTCTTCACGAAATAAAAAAATTATAAATCCGTCAGGTGTTCTAGGTAATCATCCTCACAAATATATACAAGGAGAACTATAAGCGAAACTTCAGCTGATTGCTCATTTTCGGGAATTCCGGAGCCTTGTTGCTTTGTTGGTAAGGAGCATTACGTAGCTCAAGAAGTGGTGAAGTGGCTGCGTCATCACCATACCAACTGACTTCAACTATAGCCATCTGGTAGCAGGTGGATGCAGAACTTTCAAAGGCTTCATTTCCAGGAAACTTAGTATCATCTGGAACTAACCCGTAACGCTGGTAGATCACCTTTTCGTGGTGCGTTACGGGGTATCAGATCTACCACCGAACCCTAGTCCTAATTAATTCTAACTAGGGAAAATATTTGCTTTTGTAGTCAAAGGAACGTATAATAGTCCTTATTACATTTTATGTCTTGTGAAAAGTGACAATACTCGGGTTGCGCCACCAAGGATGAGCTTGGAATAAAGAAAACATGGTTAGTCTTCATTTATGTGAATTCTCATTTTCGATTTGATGTTCTATAGTTTGAATTGGTTAGGACTAGGGTTCTGATGCATGGTCAGTATCTGAGTCATTGTTTGTTTTGTTGCAATGAATCCGGTTTTGACTGATAAAGGGGCGCGCCTTTGAAGAGTGCTATCGCTCACAAAGGGTTTAAACAGCGGAAACTTTCAATTAAATCTGATTCATTACCAACAAACAAACAATGACAACTGTAACAACACCGAGTACTTCATCATTTCTCAATAGTGATGAAGTAACTCGACATGCACTAAACAAAGCATACGGGATATACTACAATAGATCAAATTACTGGTCGCAGTGGTTTATGTCCCTAGCAGAGGAAAAAAAATCATCTGGAATTCCTTTAATTATTTAGAGCTGCAGGACAAGTAACTTTAGATATCTCGCATCAAATGTTCCAGGTACAATGGCAGCTTTTAACATTGATCTGAAATTCTTGATCAATTGCGCAAAATATGTGCAGATTTTTACACTGCAAGATTGTATTGAAGATAACAAAAAAATGAATTCGAAATAACTATGCTTTGAAAAGCAAATATGCAGAACATTATTCTAATTTTCCTGAAATTCCTCTAAGTTCTTCTTACTTCTAAATTGAAGTGTATTTTTGCAGAAATCCCTGCAGGAAATTCTGCCAAAACTTGTGGAGCAATCCCTTAAGGAAGATTGAAATATTTCTCAGGCGACTTCAATAACTTCTTGTTATTTCAATAGCACTTGAAGAAGTTATTGAAGTAATTTCTGGAAAACTATATGTAAGTCTCCTTTTTGACATCCAAGACAAAATCTCAAACCTAATTTTACAAAACCCTTTGCAGAATTAAGAATTAAATTCACGAGATTCTGGGATTCACAATTCTTCTTAAATTTCTCCAACATATCAATTTTTGCCAAGAATTATTTCCGGAATTACTTTATCATGTTTGTGTAGTTCTTTCAGGGATTTTTGTGTGTCTTCCAGGGATCCCTTAAGAATGCCAAAACATCACAAGTTCAGAGACCCCTCCAAAAATTTCATCAAGAAAGTTTTGAAAAACTGCTGATGCAAAGCCAGAAGAAACTCTTAAAAAAATCCCTGGAAGAATTAGTACAAACTCCTGAAAAAAAGTATAGCAACGTCAGAAGGAATATGTCTGAGAACTTTTCATAGAATCTTTGAGAATTTCCATAACAAAATGGTTGGAGACAAAGTCAGCTGCTATGTGTGCCCCAAATACACATAGCGAAGCGGGACCTATCTTGAGCTCAATAAGCAGACCTCCAGTGGAAATCGGTGAATATGCAATGACTACCGAACACTGAGTACACAAGTTATTCACAATTTATTCGTTCACTTACCGTTAACCGTTTTGCAACACACAAAACATTCGATTCTGATTATTTTCTTCCAATTTAATACGGAAAAGTTGCCACTGCTATGTATCTATTTTAATAATATCGCGAAAAACATTAATCCCATCTGTGTACATATGTGAATCGTACTGATTTTAATCAAGAAAATATACAAACAAGTTAACGCTCTTCACTACTACACCCAACAATGAAGTAGATCATTTGAAAGCACTTCACGTGTGTTGGGTAGCATGCATATAACCAAGACAAAATGAAAGGGTTTGTTTGTTATTCTTCCATGAGAATATTGACAACAAGACTCACCACAACGTGGTGCTCTATGAATGATTGAACACACACACTAGCGTTGATATGTATGCTGAAGAAGTAGTTAAATTCTATTAGTGTAATGCAAAATACTGTCATTGTGTTCGTGAGATGATGCACAGTCTGTTTTTTGTAAACATGCGTGACGTAGATCTCCAAAAACAACAATTTACAAAAGCAGCAAATCACAAGATGGAATGTTTATTTTCGGTAATTGGTATAGTTTTTAAAAGGTTTCGGCAGAAAAATGCGGCAAACATACTTTTGCATATATATACTAATAAATGATACAGTAAAAACTTAAAATCGTTCCACAAAAAACGCATTCATGACCCATAAAACTCTGGTCAATATCCATAATAAAATGGATATGATCCATAAAATTTATCAATGTGATCCATAATTTATACAAAATTTAGCAATAAAATGTCAAAAATGTACCGTTATATAACTAGGGTATGATCAATAAAATTTTATGGATTACCCATAAACATATAGCGAATGTTCCATAAAAGGTTCAATATCATTTCTTAAAGTTGTAAATTGATCCACAGAATGTAACATTTGTGCACTAAAATACGTGCACATGATTCATAAATTATTGAAAATGTTCCATAAATAAATTGTCTATGATCCATAAAACAATGAATAGTAATCTATAAACTCATATAAATGATCCGTAGCAAATTATTCTTATAGAAAATTTTCTCAACTACAATTTTTCCAAACATTGGTTTTCAGAAAAAAAAAAATCAAACAGCTCCTCAGTTAGACACACTATATTGTACAATGTGACATAGTAGCCACGATTTGTTATGCTGTACTCCAAGTGCTAGAAATATCAATGTTGCCTGCTGAGCAGTTGAGGATTGAAGAACTAAGGAAGTAGAAAGCGGTCGAAGTTTCCGATATCGTCTTCAAGTTAACGACTGATTCAAGCATTTGCCCGGTATAATGCAAACGGAGGATGTTTTTTGTAGTTAGGTCCGACGAGCGATAGCGAGTTGGACGGCAAGCGTTTGCCCGGCATAATTTTATAAAAAAAAATCTTAAATAATAGTTTGATCAAGCCTTAAATTTGACACGTAGAGTAACTGTCCCCATATTAATCTCATTGTTCCTTTATTCATCCTACGATGAATCAAAAAATTGGGCAGTTGAAGGATCAGTTTCGTTTTCTAATAATGTTTGCTTACTTTTAATAACAACAACAAACATTACTAACTAAACCTGTCACTTGTTCATTGTTTAATTTCAAGTAGGATGAATTGCAAAGTGATGAGATAATTATAGGAAAATCTTCCCTAGTGCTTTACATGCACGAGTTCTCTTTAACAAATTTATTGGAAAACATGTGTCGCAGTTGCGGTCGTAAAAGAACGTGAAATCGCGAAAGTAAATCAGCTCTCTGAAAAATTGAAAATCTTCTAAGAAGCAATCCTTCTTTTATAGCAATATTTGAGCCGCATAGCTAAAGAAACGGACATGTTAATAGATCTGAGTAGTAGCGCAGTCAAGGATCGATTTCCCCGTAGCCAAAATTTAAAAAAATATAAACCCAACATTGTTATAATTCTGGCACAATTTATGGATCCTACATATTATTTTAAATGCCCAAAGTTTATTTCCTATGGGCCATATTTCGAAGCTTGTGGTTAATTTTTCAAAACTATCATGGATCATTGACGATTGGATCAATAATTTATTGATCATGTGTATATATTTAAGTTCACAAACGTTACATTCTAAGGATCAATTTTACAACTTTAAGGAATGATATTGAACCTTTTATGGAACATTTGCTATATGTTTATGGGTAATCCGTACAATTTTATTGATCATACCCTAGATATATAACGGTACTTTTTTGACATTTTATTGCTAAATTTTATATAAATTACGGATCACATTGATAAATGTTATGGATCATATCCATTTTATTATGGATATTGACCAGAGTTTAATGGGTCATGAATACGTTTTTTATGGAATGAATTTCAATTTTTAATGGATCATTTTTTCAGTTTAAAGGTGCAAACTTAGGGCTGCCGAAAAATGCCCCTTTGTGCACTAAAAGGATACGGAAAAATACTTAACTTGCTTTGTTATCATTCGCTTGTTTTGGAGTTCTACGTCACTAACCGAAATCATGAATTGTTTACACATTTTTTCCGTTACTAATACCGACAAACACCCTGCTCTCCGCCACCTGTATAGACCTCATTGATACAGTATGTGAGAAGTGCCGCCAAATTCAGCAGAGATGGAAAAATATTATTACATGTGGAATTTTAGTTCAACTTTGGGCGATTTGTAACGCTCCCACAAAAAAAAATGGTGATATTGAAGTACTGCCAAAACCATTTCATTCGAATAAGAGTCATTATGAAATTGTTTGGCAAAATCAAGTGATTACGTCGTTTGTAAACACGTGGTTCAGAATAGGTGCAAGCGTATTTCAATTATTATGAAAATTAATCCCATAGTTTTCTACCTTTTTTCACATATTCGTAGATTCTCGTGTGGCTAGTGTAATAAGTGAAGTGTGATTTTTATGATTTGTGCAATTATGCAACAAAAATGTGTGAGGATATAGTGCAATTAAAGAGAAAATTTGGAGTCTGGCTCGAGTGCATTCCCTAGTACGGTTAGATCAATACGACGAATTTGTAGTGCAAAGGTAAAAAATTGTGTTGAAAATTCGACTGCTCATTATTTTTATGAAATTGAAGTCTCTGAAACGTTTTTGTAGCTTTTAATTATATTCAAGACCGAATTTTATTTGCCAGGATTATATTTTCATAGGTTCCGCTTCCCTAGAAACTGACTTTCAGACTCTGATTTGTCACTGTAGTGTCAATGTCAATTGTTTTCTTATGCTTTATGGGCCTTATAAACAGCAGACTGAAAGTATGATTGGTAAACAGTTGGCTCATAAAATGTACCTTTTTTTCAATTTAAGGTTCTTTAATGGACAAAAAATTCATAAAAATCTTCAAAATGTTGATATATCTAAAAAATCTGTAATCTTACTTACACATATCTTTATGAAAAAAGTATAAAGAAACTGAGTCAATCTAGATATATTGGTGCATTTGGCAATACTGTCTCAGCACTGAGAAAACATCCATTTAATGCTGGTATATATGTTCATTGCTTCCCATTGCATGGCTATTGAAATAAATAAAATAAAGGGCGAACACGAAATTATTGCGACACAGTCAACAGGGCATAACTTTTTACCATTGGGTAAAAATCAACCAAATTTTGCACACTTTCTCATTGATGTGTATTGTTTACATGCTGTCAAACTCGAAGTCGTGTTTTTCGATTCAACGAAAATGGAGGTGAACCAACGCGAGTCGAGAGAACAAATTCTTTCAAACACCTGGAATTTCCTGACCTGTCGCACCGGCAGTTGGGAAAAATGTTGAACATTCACCATTCAACCGTCTCCAGAGTGTTGAAGCGGTTCAGGAACGGTTGACGTTGGACCACGGCAAAGGAGCTGGAAGAAAACCGGGACCGGAGAACAAAAAGACGGAGGGAAAGGTGAAGCGGATGATTAAAGCAAATCCCAACGTCTCAAGCCGTGATTTGGCTAAAAAGATCGGCATGTCGCAGAGCTACGTCCAGAATGCAAAGAAGAGAGCTGGACTACATACATACAAGGTACAGAACTTCCCAAACCGCGATGAGCAGGCAACAATCGACGGCTAAAACTCGGGCATGGAAGCTCTACGAGAGATGCTGACAAAATATGGCTGCTGTGTGATGGACGACGAAACGTATATAAAAGCAGATTTTAAGCAAATTCCGGGGTTGGAGTTTTTCACCGGCAAGAGCAAGTTCTATGTGGACGACAAATTTAAGAAGAAGAAAATGTCGAAGTTCGCCTCCAAATATCTCATTTGGCAGGCCATCTGCTCTTGCGGACTGAGGAGTGAGCCTTTCGTGACAAAGGGCACAGTGCCTCGAGAAGCGCCTTTTGCCGTTCTTGCAGCAGCACGACGAAACTCCGCTATTTTGGCCAGATTTGGCATCATGCCACTATTCTAAAAGTGTCCTGGAGTGGTATGAGCCAATTCTGTCCCATTTTGTTCCAAAGGACATGAATCCGCCAAACTGTCCGGAGCTGCGCCCGGTGGAGCAGTACTGGGCAATAGATGAAGCAGGAACTTCGGAAGAGCAAGAAGACAGTCAAAGACGAGAAGGACATGTTAAGAAAATGGAAAAAACTGAGAAACTGGTACCGGATGACACTGTAAAGACTTTGATGGAGGGCATCAAGCGAAAATGCGTTCAATTTTACACTCAAAAAATAGTTATAACGTTGTCAAAATTTCAGCCAAATATATTGATAATTGACAAAGTTACAGAAGGTTGAACAACGCGTTTTTTAAAAGAAAATTTTGCTCGGCTTTTTTTTTGCTACTGAGTGTAGGTTTAAGGTTTGACAACTTGTGCAGCAATATTCCATGGATAATTTTATCGAAGCTGCTTTCAGGTCAGTGTAAACAACATCAACTTGCGTCTTATTTTCCAAACTAGCTATGCACTTAGACGTGAAACTGAACAAGTTGGTGGTAACCAATCGTCCAGGCAAAAATCCGTCTTGATCGATAGATATGTAGCTTTTTGTTGCGTCTAATTTTGATTCTTGAAGAATTTTTAGCAAAGTCATCTCTCAGTTGGTTTTGCTTTTCTGGTCTCCTTCTATGCGATGAAAGGAATTCAAATCAATTACGAAAAAATAAAATTTTACAAACAGTTAAGATTTCTAGAACCAACAGTTGTTGGTAGCGTATATGCACAAGTATATCCGTGTTCAAGTATGAAGTTATTTTTCAGATGAAACTTTTACAGAAATCACCCGTTCTCAAAATAAATTGGCCGTATCAAGACTCAGAATACATACTCCCTTAGCTCATTCTGTAAAGGCGCAACTATAATGCAACACCAAACTAAAGGTGCTGATTCTTAACATTTTTTTCGTAGAGAAAAAAATCTGATCATACCTTCGTCAACAAGGAACCTGACATCCAAGGCTCTCATTAATTGATAACTGCTGAGAGAAGACACAAACTAATTGTCTCAAGCAATACGCTTAAAATGCCATGAAAACAAGAAGCGGCATCCCATTTTTAATATCCCGTTCATTGAAGAGAAAGGCACAAATAAAAGTAAAATTGACGTGTTTACTTCTGTTCTAGATTGATGCGCTGGGTAATAAATTAGATCCGTGAAAGCCATTCATCAAAAAATTACTGTTTCATTTCAAACACATCCTATCTCTTCAAACCAATTCGGAGTATCCCAGAGTATTAAGTATGAATAAAGCTTTTTTTAACTAACGACTGACATAAACGATTTCCAATTTGACATGAAATGAAAAACAAACTATTACCGTTTTCCAAATGTTTAGCAAAATTCAAAAAGTGGCTCTACATATTCGTAACAGATTCAACATATAAAATTAGCGTTGGAGATATCATTCGGATAAATCATCACGCAAAATATCCCGAACATCAAGAATGTCCTGCCTCGCCCACCTGAAAATTTCCAATAATAGCACAGCTCTGATCCGTTGCAGAACGGTGCTGTGCCCAAAAACAGTCACGATCGGACACCTTTCAGAAGCTATTCACACCTTTGATTTGAATGTGCCCCTCAAAGAGAGGGTGATCCACTTTCTTATTGGACCATGCATACGGAGCAGTTCGGGGTAATTCAGCCTCACAAATACACTGAACCGAGCCGGACGATGAAGTAACCATTCATCGAACCAAAAATGCACTCAATCTCCCCGGCTCAGCGGCGAGCGGTTCGTGCTAAAGAACTCTCCCCCGCGGTGGTGTGATTCCACTCGCTGCCACCGCCCCCGGGAGGAAAATATTCGTGTTAGCATGGAAACCAGCCTCGGTCAGGAGAAAATCGAGCTACTTTGATGCAAACGACCAACGATCGCTCACGCGGTTTCATCGCCTGCTTTGGATCCATGGTTTCTGGCTGAAAAGAAAAATCCACTAAAAATAGCTCAAGGTTTACGGCTTCGATGTTGCTACTAAATAAAGTAAAATTCTAATAATATTTGAACAAGCATTCGCACCCCCACAACGAAACATTCCGACGCACGCATGGAAACGACGTAATCCAAAATCTGGGACCGTCCAAAGCATCGCCGTCGCTCGTAGCCGACGATTTTTCCAAACACCTACAAACAAACAAAACTTTACTCTGGCCTATAATAAGCGGGAAAATGGTCCACCGAGGTTTGCTTTTTCTACAAGACGAAATAAAAAGACATGTTCATTCAACTGGTCACTTAGCAAATGGCCAATCCGCCAAAAATCGAGTAACTTGTACAGACTTGAAGATTACCGCTTTTCCATCTGAAAGTGTAGGAACCGTTTAATTTTCCGAGGGAAAATTAATTGCCATCCATCTCGTTGAATGATATTTTGTGCTCGACTAGGCGTGTGGTGAGCGTCGCACAGTGAAATGATGTGTGGATTAAGAGCTGAGATTTTACCGACATGCGGTTTACGTTTTTTGGTTTCCCTCTTGAGACAGTGTGCGAGTGCTTGGGTAATGATGGGCAGGACAATTAAAATATGGGCCAATAAACGTACCATTGACAGGAGCATTAGAGAGATGATGAGATGGTCAATTTGCTTCGATTTGTCTCTGTGGTTCAAATTTGCAAAAAAAGGTTAGCATATTCTATTTCTATTTCGATTTTGCACAAAACTTCGAGCTTGTTTTGTAATGTGAAAATGTTGAGACTCACAAATATATAATTGCCAAGGTGACTTGTGCATCTAGTTGATGCTCATCAAGCCTACGTTATAAAAAAGTTAAAATGTGGTGTCCGAGGCACGACCGCTTTTGTGACGCAGAACTACGTTATTCTTTAATTCTCTCATGAATTCTTAACAACTGTTTTGAAATAAATTTGCGGTCCTAAAAAGGATCGATGTTTTTGTTGGTTTCGATTAATTTGTAAAGATGTGAATGCGGTTGTCTTGGATAAGATGTCCCTTGTTCGTCAGCAAACAGACTTTCAGAATTAAGCACTTGATATCCGCTTGGCATGTTACCATATTCGACTACACATTATTTCGTTTTGACCATAGTGGATCAACGAGCGAATGATTTCAGTTAAAACTCACCTTCGCTGCGTGGAAATTCTATTGTGAACGAATTGAGCAAGTCTCAATTTGTGTGAGATTGATGCCTCGTTCACTATACATCATTGCTATTTATCTTCCCCCAAACCTTCTCGCTAATCTTTATTCTGCCCATGCAAATGCTTCGGAAACCAATGTCGTTCTGTTTTTGGGTTATTTCAACCTCCCAAATTTGCAATGGCAATTGGACGACGGCGCTAATGGTTACATTCTCTTGAACGTCACTTCCGATCATGACCAATCTCTCAGCGAAACCATATTTTACTACCGACCGTAGATTTACCGAAGCATTTAGATCTAGTTGAACCACCCGTTCCTGAAAAATTGTTCCACAGAACTAACACCTTCTGTTGCTTGCCTTTGACCAACAAATCCAGCATAGGTGTACCGTATGCGTGATAATGTTTGCATCATTGCACAAACAAGGTCCCCGCTGCACTTGGTTTTCTTAGCATGCATATCATAACAGGCTGTGAATAAAAGAAGCCGATTTCCTTAGTTTGACAGTTGCACCATGACGAAGCGATAACGTCTTCGTGATTTGCCTCACATGCACATGTCGCACAAAGACATTGAAATCGCCGTGGGAATGACCGTGTTAAGTTCGGATTCCGAGGATTATTGCTGCCATCAAAAGGAAGATTCGGGAGAATCCAGTGCGTTTGATGAGGAAAATGGCGAAGTAACACAGGATCAACTATTTCACGGCACCGAATATCGTAAAGGAAGATTTTTTGCAAAGTCGAGGGCACAAATAAAAACTAACATGATTACCAACCGCATCCGGGAGTTACGAGTAAAGAGATGTAAAGTATCTTGAACTTTCTCAAGCAAAAAAAATCGGTGAAAGACGTGGTCGACGAGCATAAATGCGGGTATCTGATCAACCATCCCTACAAGCATTATGGTGTTTGGATTGGTGACTTCCGGATTGCAAAAATACATGAACCCAGTGTTCATTAAATAAAGCGACAAAGTGAACACGGAGGACTAAAGGGTGTTTCGATCAAAGTTTGGTCGACTTAAACATGGCGCATATCCTTTAATCGTGTATGAAAAAAAATTGCACACCACTCATTTTGAAGATGTGTGGTGTAGCATCATGCCTCTGATTTGATTTTGAGATTAGAACTTCAGTAATCAAAATGTCGTCTATACGCTAAGCTCAGGTTACCCATAATCGCATAAAATTGCACATACTCAAGTTGACTTTACCCATATTTGAGTAAATTCATATGGAAAAAAATACTCAAATATGGGTAAGTAGTAACGTACTCATAAATAGGTATGTGCACTTTTCGCTATTCTGAGTATTCTTTACCCATATATGGGTAAACTGATCTTAGCGTGTAAGGAAGAGACGCAACGCATCAAAATTTTGCACTTGCATGGTGAAAATCCAAACTACCCTCACGACAAGCTGGCGAAATGATTGAATGTGACTAAATCAACTGTTACCAACGTATTGAAAGTGTTCGGTGAACGTTTGTCGACAGCCAGGAAAGCTGAATCGGAGGAAATCGAAAGGCGGAGGTCACAGCGACGACGAAAAGAGTTGCCCGTTGTTTTGAGTGAAAACCCAACCTCACCGTCCGAGAGGTCGCAAAGAAGCAGGGAGTGGCACCTTCAACCGTGGATAGAACTTAAAAAGGAACTGGACTGTCGATTTACAAAAAATGTGTGACTCCAAATAGCGACGATAAACAAAACACGTCGGCCAAAGCATGATCGCGAAAGTTGTACACGACGCTGCTGGCGAAGTTTGATTGCGTGGTGCAGGAAGATGAAACTTACGTCAAGGCAGACTTTAAACAGCCTCCTGGAAAGGAATTTTATACGGCAACCAGACGAGGAAAGGTGGCAAATATTTTCAAGCACATTAAACTGTCAAAGTTTGTGAAGAAATATCTAGTGGGGCAGACCATCTGTACCTGCGGCTTGAAGAGCAACGTTTACATTGCAACCGGAATCGGAAATTTATCTGAGCAAGTGCCTACAAAAAAGTCTACTGACTTTCCTGAAGCGACTCAATTGTTCCGTTCTATTTTTGCCGGATTTGGCATCTTACTGTTGTGAGCGAAAAACAGTTCAAGGCAAACTCGCGTTCTGCAGCGAATAAAGTGGACAAGGAGACTGTACCAAATCTTATGGCAGGTGTTAAACGAAAGACCCGGCAATTCGCATTCGGTAAAAAAGAAGCTTAGCTGAATCAATCTCCTGTATTCTGTATTACCTGAACTTAAAAAAAAAAGAATTTGTGTAACTTTTAATCGCTTACTGCTCTCATAAAGTTCCTCGAAACGCTTTTGGGGTCTTTCGATTTTCATGTTATTAGTGCCAAATACTTCTGGTAGATTTCATATTTCAAACCAGTTGACATTTTTCCAGTTAAACTCCTTAACTTTCCATCACCATTTATAATCGGCAAACATACTTTTGCATATAAACTACTGAACGATACGTTAAAACTGAATCGTACGAAAAGGCGATATGACCCATGCACTCTGATCTATCCATGTCGTGTTTATGATCCATAAGATTTATCAGTGCTGATCCATTTACATACAAAATTTAACTGTCAAAATGTCATCAGGAAAATGTGCCTTTAGTCAGTAAATTCTTGCGGATTATAACATGTATCGAATGTTCCATAGAAAGTTCAGTATCGTCCTTAAAGTTGATTGATCACAGAATTGTACATTTGTGCACCTAAAATACGTGCACATGACATAAATTATTGAAAATGTTCCATAAATAAATTGTCATGATCCATATAACAATGAATAATAATCTATAAACTCATATAGATGATCCGTAGCAAATTATTCTTATAGAAAATTTTCTCAACTATTTTCCAAACATTGGTTTTCAGAAAAAATCACAGCTCCTTTGTTAACACACTATATTGTACAATGTGACATAGTAGCATTGATTTGTTATGCTGTACTCAATGCTAGAAATATCAATGTTGCCTGCTGAGCAGTTGAGGATTGAAGAACTACGAGTAGAAAGGGTTGATGTCGATATCGTTCAATTTAACGACTGATTCAAGCATTTGCCCGGTATAATGCAAACGGAGGATGTTTTTGTAGTTAGGTCCGACGAGCGATAGCGAGTTGACGGCAAGCGTTTGCCCGGCATAATTTTATAAAAATCTTAAATAACAGTTTGATCAAGCCTTAAATTTGACATGTAGAATAACTTTCCCATATTAATCTCATTGTCTTTATTCATCCTACGATGAATCAAACAATTGGGCAGTTGAAGGATCGGTTTTGTTTTCTAATAATGTTTGCTTACTTTTAATAACAAATAACAAACATTACTAACTAATCCTGTCACCTGTCCATTGTTTAATTTCAAGTAGATGAATTGCGTGATGAGATTAATATTGGAAAATCTCCCTAGTTCTTTACATGCAGGAGTTCTCTTTAACAAATTTATTGGGAAACATGTGTCAGTTGCGGTCGTAAAAACGTGAAATCGCGAAAGTAAATCAGCTCTTTGAAAACTGAAAATCTTCTAAAAGCAATCCTTCTTAATAGCAACGTTGAGCCGTAGTACTAAAGAAACGGACATGCACAGATTGAGTAGCGCAGTCAAGGATCGATTTCCTTGTAGCAAAATTAAAAAAAAAACCCAACATTGTAATAATTCTGGCATAATTTATGGATCTTACATATTATTTTAATGCTCCAAAGTTTATTTCCTATGGGCCATATTTAGAAGCTTGTGGTAAATTTTTGATCAATAATTTATTGATCATGTGTATATATTTAAGTTCACAAACGTTACATTCTAAGGATCAATTTTACAACTTTAAGGAATGATATTGAACCTTTATGGAACATTTGCTATATGTTTATGGGTAATCGTACAAATATATTGCTCATACCCTAGATATATAACGGTACATTTTGACATTTTATTGCTAAATTTTATAAATTATGATCACATTGATACATTTTAGGATCATATCTATTTTATTATGATATTGACCAGAGTTTAATTGGTCATGAATACGTTTTTTATGGAATGAATTTCAATTTTTAATGATCATTTCTTCAGTTTAAAGTGCGCAAACTTAGGGCTGCCTTTTATAATCTACCCAAAAACATCCATTTTGCAAAATCCATTATGCATTCCCACCTCATCATCCCGAGTACCGATCAAAAATAAAGTTTTCTATTTTCCTTAAATTTGATTCATGGTCTGGAATACTATTTATTACTTAAAGCAAACTTTTTCTAGTCGACACTGAAGAAGTCTGCACATTGTAGACGAAATACGCGTATCTGTCAAGATAAGCAAAGGTAGTTGGAATTAAATGGACAATACTAATTTTACTTATCATTTCTAGTAGCAAGTATACCACTAAACAGCTCAAACTTTCTGGGATTGAAACTTTTTATTTTGAATGCTCTTTTATTCCACTTTATACCAGTTTTAATAATTTAGAACTCAGCTTACCATTATTTGGTGTATTCATGATACCAGATGTCTGCAAGAATTGATGTCTCCTAATAAAGAATAATAGAAGAAGCAATAATGCGTTACACAAACATATCTAACCGAATGATTTGTAAAACTCAAAAGCCTACTAATTAGCTTAAATTGAACAGTTTCAGTTCCTGACTGCACATTCTTCCGACAGGGAATTACCGAATCCAGTAAGGCTGCATAATACGGAAGGACTGACCCTAGTAGCACACTTGTTGCAAATAAGTCAAAAAGTAACTGCAATGTGACTCAATTAAGTCACAATCAAGTTGCTGCAACCAATTATGACAGAGATGCGTTGCTTGAGGAATTATTCTTTATTTAATGCAATGTGATTACACATACTAGTTAAATCCATGTACGGAGTGGAAGATTGATGCCCGCTTCTTCCGGATTTTTCTTTTTGTTTCAGCAAAAAATAAATTGCAATTTATTTACGTCATGCACAATTAAGGTTTTAACGAGGATGAGGTTTGAAGTTTTGTAACAAGCAAAGTATAGGAAAAACGGGATGAAAATTGGGGGTTGGGGAGGAGGGGGACTGTGAGATACACAAAAAGTTTTCCTCAATGTTGCGTGACTTAATTTGTGACTTTTAAAATGTTGTGCGTTGTGTTAAGGCTTCTGTTAATTTACTTTCTTTATTCATAATTTATTCGTCAAAAAATGTTTTTTTTTAGTTCTAAAGCGTTCACGTTTAGTTCTAACGGTTCACGGAGCTGAAAAGTGATGACTTTCCTGAAACTTTTCAGGTCATCCGCTAAATGTCAAGCATAGTAACTGTCGCATAAGACTAGCTGAAAAGCTGATAATTAATCGAGAAACATGTTTATGTTTCCCCACTCTAGAACAAGAGTGATGCATAACTCTTCAGACATTTGGGATGTTCCGGATGATCCAGATAATTCGGATGACAATACCAGTCGAAATTACAAATAGGTTTTTACATGAATTCGTTTTCGCATTAAATGTAAATTTATCCTAGCCTTATTCACCTATCGTGAGATCTATCCCTTTGACACTTCCCTGTGAGTACTAGGATTACGATCCTGGTGGTGGAATTATGGTATTGAAAAATTTGATATCATCACCATTGCCAGGATTTACTAAACGATTGCATTTACCTTTGAGTTCTCATGTTATGTGATGCATTTCATGAAGGGTTTTGATCTCTAAGTGTTGCCGGAAATTCAACCCGGATGTGCTCATTGTGGTTCTGGACTTTTTATATCATCACTATTGGAGTTACTTTTGAATTCTTGTGAAATTCGAAGTGTCCACATACCAAAACAAAACAAACGACTAACAGAACGAGATCACATATTTAGGTCTTGATACTGGAAGATTTGGGATATATACAGGAGTTTATCAGAGGACGATAAACGGGTTTTGCGCATCATGCTAGGAACCACTAAGCGACCCATTACGAGGCAACGTCAAGAATTTTTATGTTTACGAATGAACAAGAGAGTGTAACGAAGAAAGCGGCAACTGGTGAGATGTATTTTACTAGAACTATATAGCGTCAACCTTATTTTTAAATAATACCAAATACGTGCCTGGTTTGGAAATTTAAGATTTCCAAATCTGTAAGTGTGGTTGCAATGCCCTTATCCAAAATGATATCGGTAATGGTTATAATGCGGGCTTATTGTATGTAAGTAACCTCGAATGGGCGTGACTTCTCCAGACATCTTGAAATGGGTTGTTGATCTGCAGTAGAGCTATCACTATCTAGCTCTCGGATTAAAGTTGGTCACTTGAGGGATTGTTGTAAACAGATTTCTTCCATAATACCATTGCCGGCCAATGAGCACACACACACACACACACACACACACACACACACACACACACACACACACACACACACACATACACACACACACACATGCTAGGAACCACTAAGCAAATTGGATAGCGATATTAGACGGGTTTGTTGTGGAAATATGCGAATGTGGAGCTACCAGATAGCCAAAGCTATGTTCATTTAGAATCCGGAATAATAAAATCAACTGTATCTCGGTAACGGATTGACTTACAAATAAGTTCAATACACCAAAACAAAGGTCATTTAGTGTTTTTGAGGAAAAAATATCAATACAAATGATTTCTCTTCGTTTCTAATGTAAATTTGTACTTTCTTCTTTATTCCTCCCATCAAACACTGCACACCTCCAGAGTCAATTTCCTTGGCACATTTGTTGCACATTCTGGTCATCTGAGTCGCGTCCCGAGCCGTTTTTCCACTTTTCTTAAGCTTCTGCTTCATTATCCAAATCTTGCCAAATCTTCACGGGGCCTTTATGGGCTGTAATAAAAGGTAGTACGCGGTTTTTGAGGCATTCTTCCTTGTACAGCTTCGAGTCCATCGTCTTGTTCGTCACAAACTCTTTTGTCTTTGCTCCGCAGCTGCATATCCCTTGCCAAATCATCAGGTTTTTTTTGGCAAATTTGTCCACAAAAGCAAACTTAAACTTCGTAAGAACATCTCCTTGTGCCATCATGTAGAATTTTTGGCCAGGAAGCTGTCCGAAATCCATTTTGACGTAGCTTCCATCGTCGATGAGCAGGCATCCTTGGTACTTCGTCAAAACCTGCTGGTACAATTTCCGAGCTCGAGTTATGGTGATGAAACTTTGCTTCAACGTT
>JASCZW010015429.1:0-20574 GCA_034211315.2 Aedes japonicus | reverse complement strand
GGTAAAGCCATTTTTCTTCTCTTATTTAATTATTTTTTATGACGATTTACTATATATCAATATATCCACGAAATCGAATGCTTTTATTCAATTTAAGTTTAACTTATGAAATAATAAGAAAAAGAGTTCGACTTGAAGAAAAAACATCAATTTTTGTTGACAAAAAACAGTGACAAAAAAAAGGTGTCCACTTAATTTTGGCATCCCGGGAAGAAAAATTTATGTAAAAGAAAAGGATTTTAATAATCCTAGAGGATTTGAGCTGTTTAGTGGAATACTTGTAACTATAAATTAGAAGAAAAATTAGTAATCTCCATTTAATTCCAACTACCTTTGCTTATCTTCGACAGATACGCGTATTTCGTCTACAATGTGCAGACTTCTTCAGTGTCTCGTACTAATAACTCGACTAGTCGGTTTATTCAATTTAGCCAGCTTTGGATCATTTGAAGATCATGAAATTAATCTGTTCAGCTTATCCAGTGAAATCATGTTGCCTAAAAAGTTAAGAAAATCGAAAATTACACGGAAGTGAACAACAGTTAATCGATTTATAATGTCTGAACTGCTTTGAATTGAACTGGTCATCTTAATAGCAACATAATTTTGTTAATTATCGCTGAATTAATAACATACTTGGTACATAAGCCGAATGAAGAAGCTAAGCTAACATAACATCCCCTACTTTATTATATTGTATTTTCAAGGTGGCCACAGAACCGGGAAAACCGGGAATTAACCGGGAATTCTAAAAAACCGGGAGAAACCGGGAAAAAACCGGGAATTTATGTTCACATGATTGTTCATAATTTAGATTGTGTGTTATTATCATCGAGCTCTAGGTATTCCTTTCTAAGCGTGTTCATCTATAACGATCTGTGAAATTTTAGAGTGTGTCAATTGATTTACCTTCTATAAATATCCTGCACAGAAAAAAAATCTTGTAGTAGAAACTACCATTTTACCCGACTATGCCTATCTTTAAAACTACCATGAAATTTCAGTCAAATTTACTATGTTTATCTTCAAACCTTCAACGTTTGTGGTATATTTAACAGACCAGTTGAGTTAAGAGTAGAGTTGATACCAACTCTACTATGGTTGACTTCAATCGCAGGGATGGTAAAATCAAACGCATTTATAGTCAGGTGAAAATTGTTGGTGTTTGCGCTCAATTTGACCCTCGAAATGGTAGTTTCTGCTGTGGTTTTTTTGCATGTGGATCATTCTTGTAAGTTTGTAGCGACCAGAGTTGCCACAATATTTTTCGTTCCCATCTTTAATTTTCACCAAAAAATCTTTTTAATCTGTGTTTAACAGCAGAAAATCTTGGCAAAAACCTTGCTTCAAACATTCGAATTTAGATGGTCTTATTCAGATTGTAGAAAGTTCGCAATGAACTTTCTAAGCAAGATAAAACCAGCTTCCCATCTGCTTGTTTGAAACACAGCAGTTTTTTTCCAACAAGTTTCCAAGTCATGATCTTCGATGGCCTGTATCTCATATTTTTCGAAGATAAGCAAAGGTAGTTGGAATTAAATGGAAGATACTAATTTTTCTTCTAATTTCTAGTCATATTTTTCGTAAAGCACGGATATTGTTTAGAAATTGAATTGAACTCCTTCAAAGTGTACAGCTTCTTGGGTTCAACACACGATGCAGTTCCTGTTGACAACTGACTAGAACGATAGCCA
Source organism: Aedes japonicus (assembly GCA_034211315.2). Lineage (NCBI taxonomy): Eukaryota > Metazoa > Arthropoda > Insecta > Diptera > Culicidae > Aedes > Aedes japonicus. The sequence continues at coordinate 18,880 of JASCZW010015429.1, read as the reverse complement.
TTTGCAGGGCTGGTAGCGAGTCACTTTTTAGTGACTTGGTCACTATTTTGAGTCTAGTCACTAAAAAGTCACTATTTGGATCCAAAAGTCACTAAAGTCACTATTTTTCGGAAAATGGTCACTAAAGTCACTATTTTCGCACTGCCGAATGTAAAAAGTTTTAAAAAATCACTTGTTCATATTGTACAATAGTCATCCAAATTTGGCGATCTGGCCATACTTCATAAAAGTCAGGAAGTAAAAACTAGATGCCCTGGTGAACGCTGTCCTGTCTCTACCTCAATTGAACTTGTCAAATGCAGAGCGCTGGTCAGTCACAGCACTCTAGATTAGCTTGAATGCTACGCACGTGGTCCCATAGTATAACATCTTTCATTGTGTTTACAATGTTCCAGCTATTTCATAATAATTTTCATATTTCTATACAAACAAAGCGTTGAAGTGAAGTCCATGACGAATCGAACGGGATAGGCATGAAAACTTAAAACGTTTATGCAATATATAAATAAAATGTCCAATGCAGAAACTACGTACAAGAATCAAGTCATTTTTGATTTACACTCACTTTTTTTTCAAAAATATTTTGTTCGATTCAGAGTTTTCAAATAGTCGAGAAAAGTGGGAACGAATTGAAAATCAGACAAAGGGCTTATTTTCGGTTATTCACGTAGTAATTCTGAATCTTGATTTGATTGTTCTTATCCCGTCAGTCAAGCAAACTCAATTCCATCATAGATGAAATCGGGATACACTGCAATTCGACCAGTTTATAAAAGCGTAATGATTTCAAAATTCCATTAAAACTTGTTCACTAGAATTTTTTATTTTGCTGAAATTTCTGAGACAAATAATCATAATTTATTATACAGAAGATTTTAAAAATTCACAATTAGTCGAATATATAATCTTATTCTGACTGGCTGTTAAACCGAATATTTTTGTGCAAAGTTGTAAAACTTGTTAAATAGAAATTGATCTAAAAAATTTTGATAGAGCTATTGTTAAGCATACTGATCTATTTCAATAATATTTTGTAGGGTTTCTTCTAGAGAGAAGAACCACTCATACATCTAATGTACGCTGATCTGGAAAGGTTGATGCAAACCATAGTCGTTCGAGTTTGTAAGCCCAATTTGTGGCCTGCGAATACTTCACTTCCAGAGAACAGTCGGTTCAGAGGACTATATTAAGAACTTGCTACCTGCCCTTTTGGGCCTATTTATACAAGCAAGTTCAATAACATAGAAATGATTGAATAAAGTAGGAAATATTTTTTTGAGATGTGTTGGGTCGTCCAAACTGCCCAGGAGATCAGAACTTAAGATGAACAGTTGTAACAGTAGCTTTATTCGTTTTACCATAATATGATAGGTATTCAAACATATTCAATGAATGTCCTGAAAGACCAACTGACACTATGAGATAATCGTGGGATATTCTATGCCAAACAAACTACGTTAACTTTGTATAGCCCATACAGCTATTGTTACAATTGTAGACCTTAAATTTTGAAGGTATCTCATTATACTCCAAAAGACTCACTTGATTTGGTCAAATACATATTGCTACTTTGCTAAGTCCAAAAAAGCTGGTGATTTTAAGCTACAATTCCAAACTTAAAATTTTCGGCTGTAGATTTTAAGTTTTAATACCAGGAAAGTTTGGATAACCTAGAACATCAGAAGATTATCTCATAATGTCTATTGTTCTTCGAAATAATTCATTTTCGTTACAACTGTTGGCCCTATGTTCTCAATGATAGTTTGGATGACCTAGAACATGTCATATGGCTTTTTAATGTTTTTTTTTACTTTAAAAATACTTATTTAATATGTTTGAATATTTATTGTAACTTTGTATTGCCTAAAATTTACTGTTGCAACCTTAAGTCTTGAGTTCTCAACTCTCAAACGGTTTGGATGACCTAGACCATCCCAAGATTATCTTCTTATGTATTTTTACGTTCGAAAATATTCACTGAATATACTTGAATACGTGACGATACTTTTCATAGCCCAAAAAACTACTATTACTACAGTATATTTCAAGTTACGAACTCCAGGACGGCTTGGATTTTCTAGAGGATCTCAAAGTTATAAAATAATGTGTGTTGTCCTTCCAAAAGATTAATTGAATATGTTTGAATCCCAATGTATAGCTCAAAAAACTTTTGTTACAACGGTGGATCTTATTTGTTGAACCTAAGTACAGTTTGGAGTACCTAGAATATCCCAAGATTGTCGCATTATGTCTGTAAGCTTTCCACACTATTCAATCAATATAAATACATATTGTCCCTTTACACACTCCACACACCTAATGTTACAACTGTAGATCTTGTGTTCTAAACTCAAGGATTGTTTGGATGACCTAGATTATCCCCGTTCATCTCATGGTGTTTTTTCTTTACGTTCGAAAATATTTACTGCATATGGTTTAACACGTATCGTAATTTTGTATAGCCCAAAAAGCTATAGTTACTACTGTCGATCTTAAGTTTTGAACTCAAGGTCAGTTTCGATGACCTAGAACATGATCAAGTTTTCAAATAATGACTGTTGATACCAAAAGGTTTATGCAATATGTTTGAATACATATCGGAACCTTATACAGCTCTAAAAGCTTCTGTTATAACTGTAGATCTGAAGTTCGGAGCTCTGGTACATTTTGGATAACCTAGAACATTCCAGACAGATAAAAACATATTAAACGTTTATCAACGAGAATTTAATAATACGTATGCAAATGTACAATTTTCTGAAACAACGCCTTACACTATTAACAAGGCATTTATTTTTTCTTCCTGAACTCCTTCAGCAAGATATGTCAGAAGTAATTCTAGCACAGACCATGCTGGAAGGCGAGATGCGTATAGACCCATCTTCGCAAATACGAGCTGCGGACCAGTGTAGGAGGTCGTGGAGAAAAAAAAGTCGCTTGATTACGTCGCATCTTTACAAAGAAAAACCCAAAAAGTTACTCTGCGCCGCATTCATTATTTGCAAACGGGGATTATCACTTAGTTAATTTTTACTGTACTTATACAACTTATAAAACAAACGTATAAAAGATTGCAAAATTCTTAAATTTGGAAGTCACTTTTAAGTCACTATTTGGTCACTATTTTTATTATTTTAGTCACTAAAGTCACTATTATTTATCCCTAAATCCGCTACCAGCCCTGCATTTGGTGGCAGATCGATGCAGAATGATGCTTCAAATCCAAGAAATTTTGTATCATCTGGTATTCCTTGGATCATTTGAGGCTGCATGATAAGTAACTATATATATCTTGCATCAACTGTTCCAGTGACAGCTTCTTGCATGTATAGCTTGCACAAAGAACCAAAAAGTGGCAAGTACAATTGATAATTATCAAATGAGAACTGACACGTTTCAGCAGCTTTTTGACGGATTGGTCAGAACCCATCATTACCGATGCTCCATCTGATCGACAGCCAACAAGCCTTTTTTGTAATCGTGCCATTGATCTGGTATTGTTCAACAATTACACAATATATATTGAAATGGAGTTTTCATAAGGGGACATTGGGTCGCAATCATAAACAATGGCTTCTACCGCAAATTTCTGGAGAATGCTAACTTAATCATAGGGAATTACCACGATGACAGAAGCGGAGTTCCCTTTAGAATAGAAGTTGTAGTTTACTTAAGTGAGTTTGCATTTTCAAGAAATTTGCGCAAGAAGCCATTGTTTACGTTTGCGACATAGGCCCTTATGAAAATTCCATGTCGATATACAGGTTTCCGCACGGCTATATGATATTAAAGATAACCAAAAATCACTTTCAAAATATTATGCTTCGAATAACAAAAATAAATATCGAGAACATTCTTCTATTCGGCATGAATGCATGAAGATATTTCTAAATAAGAAGAACTATATTTTTATAGAAATCCTTGTAGGAAACTCTGTCGAATTTTGTGGAGCAATCGATAGAGGAACTTCAAAAAAACACTGCTCCAGTGGAATGCTTGAAGAAATGTTTACACACAAACTGACTTTCAGACTGTCATCTGTTTTCAGATGACATATCATCCAAATTATTTTCTTTCGCTTCATGGGACTAAAACTGAAAGCAGAATTTGTAAATATTTGGGTCCTAAAATGTAGTCATTTTTATATTATAAACAACGCTTATACTGAAAATATCATTTTGGAACTCAATTCGTTCATAATTGATTGCTTAGAGTAATTGTTTTCTATTCGTTATTCTAGTTCATTACTACACGATCCGCGCCTTAACCCGGGAAATTTTTAACATTTGGTCCGAGAAAACCGGGAAAAACCGGGAATTTGAAAATAAAAATTGAGTGGTCACCCTGTATTTTCCCTAACTACCATGAGTACCTGTGGTACAGCATCACATAGGAATCGTTTTTCGAATATCTGGGAAAATCATCTTCCCCTGCTCATGCTATCACGAACGTCCTTCCGAGTGCATTCAACCTCATTTTCGTTGGATTGCATCCTCCAGATTGCTGCTTCAATTTGCAAAGCTTGTGTAAGAGGGTGAGTCAATTTCCACTCACCCACTCCTTTTCCCAGAGTTTACGGCGTTCTGCCTGTGCACATATATTGTTTTGTGTCTGCGTTTATTTTAACAGAGCTCGGATCTGCAAAAAATAACAAACAAATAAACGCTGCCTTCAACGCGGGATCTACTTTGTACGACTGTGCGTAAGCTGCAAAAAAAAGGGTTTATGACTCAACGCTCAACATGAATCCATTAGTGCGGTTGTCCTGTTTGCACAGAATATATGATCCTATGTTCTTGGTAGAAGATAGCCAGCAGTCGATAAATCACCCCCGCTCTCTAACTGGAAGGGAGACGGAATGGGTATTGGGTCCTTTGGCAAGAACTCACACGGTTCACTAATGAATCAATTGCAGCCTAAGTGGACGGGCTGGAGTGGCAAATAGCACCTCCCTCCTGCCAGTGAATGTGTGCGTCTTGTAATTAACATTCAGTTATTCATCTCTCATCTCATGGTGATGTACGCGCGACAAAGTTTTATTGTAATTTTATCTGTTGGTCATTTATTTTTCAACTGTAATCAGCATACTAGTGGGTCGTGCAAAGAAGATAAATGGGGATTAACCCTGAGCTCGCCCGGTGCAAGATTAAGCGGGAAGGTTAAAGTTATGACATTGTCTACAGTTTTACGACCATAATTGGCCATTTGTTTTTGGAAAATGTATGAGATAAAGGGGTTTTCCATTAATCAAATTAAATGATGAGTGGATTCAGAACGTTTCTCCGTTAGTGTCTCATCAGTTCCAAGAATCACACCCGACTGGCGACTGCTCCTCAGTATTGCCTAATTGATTGATTGATCGTAAAACAGCCGTGCGCTACATTAAAAGCTTTCACGCGAGCCGTTGTAATTTCCTTCCCGGTATTCATCTCAGGGTCGGCCGGCGTTAGCTCGTAAATTGATTTATGATTAATTAACGGGAAAGTTAACTCTCCTCTTAATTGTGTTTCATTCTCCCAACAGGAGCATGGCCGGTGAAATGGCCAGGCCTTACCTTAGTGGGTAGGCAGTTTGTTTATTTGTTTCGGGAGAATCCTATCTATCTCACAGTGTACCAGTGTGATTCATGCAATCGGCCCCAGCCCCCAGAGTTACGGGGGAATTCCACTCATTACCCAGCTTGTCGATTTGAAACAGGTTATACAACTCCGCATTCGATTTTGCCTCAAATGTCAGTGCTCTGAATTTGATTCCCGGATTAAATCGCATCCAATGAATACATTAACATGTCAATCGGAACGACAATGTTGAGCTGGACTTATATATGCGTGGTTTGAAATCACTAACCAACAACAGAGTCATGTACGGTGTTAATATCCATTCCAGCTGGAATAGTTTGGGGATTTTGGAGATAAGATCAAATCACTCCTGATCTATGGCAAACGTCGTAGAATTCTTTTGATGTCAGTCATAAAGAAGTTCTATTTTCTTGCAATTGGTTTTGAAAAATGACTAGTTTTCATAAATAAACCTTGTCGATTGATCACGGAACCTCGAACTCATTTCATTCATTAGTTTATCGTAGTTTTTTCTTGACGACTAATTCCTATTGAAACCGCAAACACACGATAAAAGATGTTGATGTGATTTTTTCTCCCAGGAAGCCATTATTGATGGTAATTATCAATGGGAAACAACTTCATTCATTTATGGATGGGTAATCCGTTGAGTTGAGTTGATACTATGACTAGCAATGATAGTTTGTAACATAATGTTGACATCGAAAGCATCTAGAACACTGAATTTAGAACCGACAGAAATGCTAGACTATGCTACTAGAATACAAGCAGATCTGCAGTCTGTTTCTTATTTCTTGGCCAGGAAGACAAGAAATTTGCCATACCGATACCCGAATATGAGTATCAGAATTTTCTAAAGTTGTAGGGCTATTGAAGGGTGTTTCGATCAAAATTTGGTCGACTTAAACTTTACGCATTTCCTTTCATCGTGCATTACAAAATTTTGCACACCCCTCATTTTGAAGATGTGTGCACGTAACATCATGCCTCTATTTTGATTTTGAGATTAGCACTTCAGTTATCAAAATGTCGCCAAAGAAAGACAAGCAACGCATCAAAGTGTTCGTTGAACGTTTGTCGACAGCCAAAAAAGCTGGATCGGAGGGAAATCGAAAGCCGGAGGCCACAGCGACGACAAAAAGAGTTGCCCGCTGTTTCGAGCGGAACCCCAACCTCTCCGTCCGAGACGTCGCAAAGAAGCTGGGAGTGGCGCCGTTAACCGTGGATAGAGCTTAAAAACGAGCTGGACTGTCGACTTACAAGAAAGTGGTGACTCCAAACCGCGACGATAAACAAAACACGTCGGCCAAAGCACGACCGCGAAAGTTATACACGACAATGCTGACAAAGTTTGATTGCGTGGTACAGGACGATGAAACTTACGTCAAGGCAGACTTTAAACAGCTTCCTGGACAGAAATTTTATACGGCAACCGGACGGAGAAACTGTCAAAGTTCGCGAAGAAATATCTGGTATGACAGGCCATCTGTACCTGTGACTTGAAAAGCAACCTTTACATTGCGACCGGAACCATCAACCAGGAAATTTATCTGAGCGAGTGCCTACAAAAACGTCTACTGCCTTTCCTGAAGCGACACAATTGTTCCGTTCTATTTTGGCCGGATTTGGCAACTTTCGATTACGGAAAAAAGGCCATGGAGTGGTATGCCAACAACGTTCAAGTGGTGCTCAATGAGAAGAACCCTCCTAACACGCCAGAGCTCCTCCCAATCAAACAATAATAGGCCATCGTCAAGCGGAATCTTAAGAAGATTCAATAAGCTGTTGTGAGCGAGAAACAGTTCAAGGCAAACTGGCGTTCTGCGGTGAATAAAGTGGACAAGGAGACTGTACAAAATCTTATGGCAGGTTTTAAACGAAAGGCCCGGCAATTCACATGTAGTTAAAAGGAAGCTTAGCTGAATATTTCTCCTGTGCTCTGTATGAACTGAACTTGAAAAAGAAAAAGAATTTGACTTATTAATAAAACTTTGATCAACTCACACACATTACTGTTTGAAAACATTTTGATCGGAACACCCTTTAGAGCACAGTGTGCACCTTAAGCGGATGCCCATTTTTTGCATAGGGGCTAATTGTGGAAGTCGAGTCGATCGTCACTGTGATCAACAACTATATTTTGCCATTGCAGATGTCGAGATCGACGAAATTTTGTCGAGTTGGCCGACTCAATCGGCCACTCGGAAACTAGTTACTGATTTGTCGCAATTTGACGAGTAAAAGTTTGTTTTCATACGCGTTTTTCATCGATTAGTGGTAATTGGCTGTGCAGGGTAAAAAATACACTAAACCATTATTTTTGGCAGTTGAATTAACAAAAAAACAATTGACTTTTAGCAATAAATTCGAATTGCCTAATCCTATTAAAAACCTGCTCTTCCTGAATTGCTCTTCAAACTGATTAAAACTAAAAAAAAATTGAAAAAAAAATTAAGAGCCACCAAAATTAACGCTTAGCAGAAGTGGTAGGAAATTGACCAAGAGCTCGACTTATTTGGACCTCCAATGTGCCTTGGGTCGAAATAACAAAAAGTAAATTTTATTTTCTCCTTTGAATACTGTTATTTTTGTGATCCTAACATAAGCGCTCAAGGCACACTGTGACTCAGAACAACAGTAATAGTGATGAGCTATTGAAATAAACCCTAGAACTCTGATTTGTTTCTAAATTACTTCTAAACCTATTATTTCAGTACATTTGCAGTTGGGATTTGGAAATTTACCCTCGAGTTAACTGATTTATGGAATAAGTCCTAAATTCCTAGGAATATAATAAAACAATACCCAACATTCTTGACACATGCTAGAAAATTCAGTAGGAGACTTCCCAGAGCTTCAGAAAAATTCTAGAAATTCAAGAAGAGTCTTCCTTAGCTTGCTTAGCTTAGCTCAGCTTAGCTTGACTGACTGCACGTATCAATGGTTGCTACTCCGTGATTGATCAGATTCAGTGAAATTGCACAATGAATCAATTGAATGGGGCTGGGAGTAACCGACCATTCGCACTGTACACATTTTCTACACGGCGCCGGCCACGTCCTTGCAATCAGGTGGGAATTGGGAAGGAAAGTTAGTGTGACCTTTGCTGTTTAAGGACCGTTTTTACCTCTGCATCCCCAAAAAGATCACAGGAAGTAGGATTTTCTATGTAAGTATGGTAGGGCTTGATGGATCAGGAATAACCTTGATAAGTGATGTGAACATACACGGTGTTCAATAAGTTCGGATACACTTTCAAAATTTGTTAAAAAAATGAAAACATGTTTTTTTATTTTTTGGATTTATGTTATTGAAAGCTATGTTTACAAGGAACGTTTACAACATTTCTCTTGGAATGACCCCCCTTTGTACTCCTTAACGAGCTTCAAACGTTTCTCGAACGCGTCGCAGGCGGCACGCACGGACTGCATGGGCATTTCGTCCCAGATTTTGAGAATTACCGTCTTGAAATGATCCAAAGTGCTGACCTTGTATTCGTTCAGCTTCGCCATCATATAGGACCAAACAAAAAAGTCGAGAGGATTCAAGTCCGGGGAGCTGGGAGGCCACAAAGTTTTGTCCAGAAAGTCGGTTAAATTGTCCCGACACCAGGCTTGAACCACATTTGCCGTATGGGCTGGTGCACCGTCCTGCTGGAACACGTAGTGCTCATCGCCGTAGAGGCTTCGGAGACTGGGGGCAACAACCTTTTCCAAAACCTCAGTTTTGTAGTACGCCGCGTTGATTTTGACGTTTTTTCAATAAACACCAAGGGTAGCTTACCACGTTTGCATACTGCCCCCAAACCATCACCGACGCGGCACTTTGGAACCGAGGGATGTTTATATTGGATTCAGGAATGCTGTCCTCGATGGCGCCCACACCCGGTCATTTTGCACATCAGTGCGGCTGCTGCAGCACGAACAGTTTCTCGTCCGAAAAACAAACTCCTGACCAGCGTGCCGAGAGAGGATCCTCTTAGCTCGATCCAACCGCTTTTTGCTGGTAGCCTCCGAAACGCCATGGACCTTACGTTTTTTGTAAGGCCTGAAACCAAGGTCCTTGGTGAGTATGGTGTGAGTGGTTCCAATGGAAACGTTGAGATCTGCAGCCGTTTTCCGGATTGAGCGGTTCTTTTGCGCCGAATTCGCTCCTCACGATCTTGATGACCCGTGGCGTCCTCGCTGAACGCGGCCGACCGGATCTCACACGGTCATTGGTCGAGGACGTCTCCCGGTATCGCCTGATGGTCGTGTAGACAAAGTTCCCCTTGACCCCATGCGATTTCAGCAGCCGGAATATATCGCCGGGTCGCTCACCGTTCAAAAAACGCTTAATTACGAAGTCCCGATACTCTTTCATCGCGCGTAACAAACGAACAACAACTAACAGAATGTCAACACCGCGCACATTCGGTAGCGTATGAATGAAGCTAAAGCTGACACCAATACCAATGCAGAATATGTACATGGCGCATACCTACGCAATGATGAAAACTTGTATTCGAACTTATTGAACACCGTGTATAATATAGTTCATATAATTCAGGGGATAACAATTACCTTTTTCGTTCCGCGTTTTTGAGAGCACTTACCACCTCTCAATTGTCTACTTCCGGCATCGCTCTAGGACTCGGGAAAATCTCTCCGGACACTCCGGATACCCGGTATCACAGATGTTCGGCAAACTTCTCGTTGTAAACCAGTTACGTCCCGGACTAGTTCCATTGCCGACATGGCATTGCGGTATATATGAACCACGTTCGACTGACCTAATCGCCGTTCCATCCGTCCCTCCTATTTCTTATTGACAGGACATTTTAAGATCGTCCTTCTTTTTCACTTCTGCTAATCTGATAGGGTTAGGTTTGCGGCTGTTAAATTTGTTACGCTGATCGATGGCCTCAGTTGCTTCGACCGCCTTTAAAAGTGGTTAAGATTTTGGACTTTTGAGCACCCCAGCTGGTTACCACGATGAAACTTTGATTGACACACAATCTCCAGATATCTTCGGGATACTTTGATCTCTAGAAATTCAGGAAGAGTCTTCCTCGAAAAAACAAAACATGTCCGATGGCCAGGCAGAAACTTCTCAGAAGTATAGGTAGCACTTGTTGATAGTTCAATATCCGAAAAAAAATCAGGACCAAACACCCTAGCAGTCTATAAAGTAGATCATATTTCCCAGAAGTTCAGGAGAGAAATCGAAAATCAGGAGAGGACTTCTTAGAAGTTTGGAACTTTTTAGAGGTTCTTGAGTTCTTCCCAGAGATTCCAGAAAAAAAAAACTTCCAAAAAGTTCAGTAAGAACTTCCCAGAAGTGCTAGAGAATGTTCCCGAAGTTTAGTAGAGAATATTGCTGAATTTCAGAATGAAGATTTTTTAAAGTTTAGTAAAAAACCTCTCAAAAGAACAGAAAGAAATATTCCAGAAGCAAAGGGGGTACTTCCTAGTACTTTGACCAAGAATTTCTCAGCAGTTATGGAATAAAGTTCAGGAGAAGAAAAAACTTCCAACAAATGTAAGGGAATCTTTCTAAAAATTCCTCGGAGTTTAGGATGTTAGTTTCCTCGGAGTTAGGATGGGACTTATCAGAAGTTAAGAAGGAATAAGCTCAGGAAAAAAACCTTCCCTGAATTTTCAGGAACGAACTTACCAGAGCCCTTGTCTTCCTATAAGAAGGAATATCTCAAAAATTTCATGAATTCAGGAGAGGACTTTCGAGAAGTTCTCAAGGTAGCTTTCCCAAAGTTTGTTTGGAACTACCAAAAAGTGCTTGAGTGCTTTTCTGAAGTTCAGAATCGAACATTCCAGAATTTCAGAACGAGGTTTTCCCAGAAGTTCAGGTTGCTTCTGAGAAAAACAGGAAGAAACATTCCAGAAATATAGGTTTCAAGTAGCTAGTAGTTCAGGGAGCCCCGGCGTATTGGTTAACATCCATACCTCTCACGCCTAAGTCACGAGTTCGAATCTCACCCCCGGAGAAGTTATGAAAACGCCCAAAAGTGGTGTTTGACTGACTACGACGGGAGATGAACCAGCCCGTGGCTGAAAATCTCGATAATCAAGACAAAAAAAAACAAGCTAGTAGTTCAAGCAGGAATTTCGGTACAGACTTCCCCGCAGTTCAGGAGAAAACTTCCCTGAAGTTCATAAGAGAACTTCTCAAAAGTTCAAGAAGAAACTTTATTTAAGGAGATTTAACAAATTTAAGAAGATTTTCCAAAAAATTCTGGTGAGAACTGTTCCAAAAAAGCAAGAATTATTCTGCAGTTATGGAACAAACTACTCCGAAGTTCAGGACAAGAAGAACCTTCCAACAAATGTAACGGAATCTTTCTAGAAATTCTGGAGAGGATTTCCCAAAAATTTCGATAAAATTTTCCTCGGAGTGAAGTGTGGGGGGACTTATCAGAAGTTAATAAGCAATAAGCTCAGGTAAAAACTTCCCCGAATTTCAGGAAGAAACTTACCAGAGGCTTTGTTTTCCTATAAGAAAGGATTTCTCCAAAATTCCATGCATCCAGGAGAGGACTTTCCAAAAGTTTGGTTGGAACTACCAAGAAGTGCTTGAGTGCTTTCCTGAAGTTCAGAATTGAACATTCCAGAATTTCACAATGAGATTTTCCCAGAAGTTCAGGTTGCTTCTGAAAAAAAAACAGGAAGAAACTTTCCAGAAATATAGGGTTCAAGTAGCTAGTAGTTCAAGCAGGAATTTCGGAACAGACTTCCCCGCAGTTCAGGAGAAAACTTCCCTGAAGTTCATAAGAGAACTTCTCAACAGTTCAAGAAGAAACTTTATCTAAGAAGATTTTCCAAAAAATTCTGGTGAGAACTGTTCCAAAGAAGCAAGAATTTTTTAGCAGTTATAAAACAAACTACTCCGAAGTTCAGGAGAAGAAGAAACTTCCAACAAATGTAAGAGAATCTTCCTAAAAATTCTGGAGAGGATTTTCCCAAAATTTCGATAAAATTTTCCTCGAAGTTTAGCATGGCACTTATCAGAAGTTAAGAAAGAATAAGCTCAGGAAAAAACTTCCCCGAATTTCAGGAAGAAACTTACCAGAGGCTTTGTTTTCCTATAAGAAGGAATTTCTCCAAAATTCCATGCATTCAGGAGAGGACTTTCCATAAGTTCCGAAAGAAACTTCCCAAAAGTTTGGTTGGAACTACCAAGAAGTGCTTGAGTGCTTTCCTGACGTTCAGAATTTCAGAATGAGGTTTTCCCAGAAGTTCAGGTTGCTTCTGAAAAAAAAAAACAGGAATAAACTTTCCAGAATTATAGGGAGTACTCTAAGTAGTTCAGAAGTAATTCCAGGAACAGACTTCCCGGCAGTTCAATAGAAAACTTCCCTGAAGTTCATAAGAGAACTTCTCAAAAGTTCCAGATGAAACTTAAAGGAGATTTAACTCATTTAAAAGAGTTGTTGTTTTGAAGAAATAATTTTCATCACCATGAGGCTCTAGGAGTAGACAGCAATTTTTGCTAGAACAAAGTTGTTAAGCGAAAGTATTGATAGTTCCGTTAGCTCACGGCAGGCGGTGAAAATTGAATAGAAGTAGTTTGAAATTGAGCGGAGGGCATGTTGAGGTAGTATTTCGAAACAAGGACACACATTTTTACCAAGCATCCCCATGCGGGGTAGGTCAAGGCATGATCGAATGCACCACCTTGACTGGTAAAAATGTGTACGTGATCGTGCTCATGTATTACCGATAAGCTTTTTTAATAGCTCTAACGAACTGTCTATTTGTACTCCCAAATCCCTACATGGGAGAGAAACTATCTCCTTGTTTCAGAAATACTACCTCACAATGCCTCCGCTCAATTTCAAACTACTTCTATTCAATTTTCACCGCCTGCCGTGAGCTAACGGAACTATCAATACACCTACTCTGCTCAACTTTGTTCTAGTAAAAATTGCTCTCTACTCTAGAGCCTCCAGTATGAGAAATTATTTCCTTTCAAACAACATCATCACAGATCGTTACCCGCGTATGGGAGAATACAAGGAAAGACTATATCAGTGTAAAAAGAGTTGCCAAGAAATTATGGTGAGAACTCTCCCAAAGCTTGGCAGGAAATATTCCTCGCAGTTAAGGATGGGACTTACCAGAAGTTTAAGTAACTAAATTCAGGAAAAAAAACTTACCAAATGTTTCTGGAAGTCTAGGGTGGGTGGTTGCATGTGAATTGAAAGAAGATTTGCCAAAAAATTCAAGGGAACCTTGCTCGTTGCGTTCGCCTTTTTCTCCTTGTACCCGTCGGTTCGTTTCGAGAACCATTTTAACAGCGCTGTCGACCGACCTTCTTACGACATGCCCAGCCCATCGTAGTTGATCGATTTTAGCGATGTGTACTATGGAAGGTTCTCCCACGCTCCGTCTTCCACATGCACTCCACCGTAGATCGTACGCAGCATCTTCTGTTCAAAGAACAGTTAGAGGCGCGTTAGTCCTGCACTAGCAATGTCCATGTTTCGTGGCTGTAGAGAACTACCGGTCTAATTAATGTCTTGTGATATGGTCAATTTTGTAGTTCGGCGAACTTTGTTCGATTTTAGCGTCCTTCGGAGTTCAAAGTAGGCACGATTGCCTGGATGGCCTGACCAACAACAACTGAGCCGATGATGACCTTAATCTTTGCAAGCCCTGCATGTTACTTTGGCAGTCCTTCTGTTATTCCGCAACACGTGCGTTACATCGCAATGTTACTGATTTTTACCAGTTATTACCGTCCGTGAAATGGAGTAAGCTTTTCATATCAGAAGTTTTGGCAAAAGGATTAGATTAGCACTGATGTTTTCACTAAGACTTGTGGATAGAACTACGATGGAAATGCTTACTTGAAGACATTGCCGCTACCATGAAACGGAACCAGTTACTGATACGTTTCTTCACACAATAATCTCAACGAAGACACTCCTCGATCGCTTCAGACCACGTCCATGCAACCGTTGGAGATAGGAAAGACTTGTACCTAAGAAGACGCAGGAACCCTCTGAAGGTTGAGTAGATATCAGATAGAATGAATAGTCGGAGAGCATAGTTAAACAGACTGCCATGTTTGGTGTACTGAACAAACATTTATTTTAAAAAGGTCGTTGGGAGCATCTAGTCTAAGAAGGTTAAGTGATGCTCCATTCCTGTTTTCTGACATTTGTCTTCTCGTATGCGTTTGATCGAAACTGCTTTTCGTTAGTTTCCAAACGCATCCGTTTGGCAAAAATACTCATCCGTTGTACATAAGTGTCGAGAATCTCTGTGACATTTTGTTTCACTTAGATCGCCCGGAGCTTTTTGCGCGGGCTTGAAAACCCAGCCAACGACGACGTAATAACCTCGTTGATTGGTTTCCCTCTTCAGAACTGCGTTAACTGACCAACTTTTTGTTCGTGGTGGCTTGCCTGAGTCTACTACTCAACCTCGTGGATAAGTGCGTCGTCCTAACGCTCGTTCAATAGCCAGTGCTGCAAGGCGTTACAGCAGACAGCGCACGGAAAAAAATCCGTTGCCGGATTCGCGGAATAAAAATTCATGAAATCATAAAATGTGGCCACTTCATGACATTATGAGTATGGTTCATGATATCATGACAAAAACCACAATTATCATGAATAATAACAACTACTCGCTTGAAAATGATGTCATGATCCTACAAGCGTTATTATAAATCAATTCCCGTTTTGATGGGTCTCACTCGGACGCAAATATCATACCGCTGGTGCAGCGGAATCACTGACCCTCATTCATGCTTTATAGCTTTAAAATTCCAAAAAGTCATGAACCAAAACAAACGTGTCCATGAATTTGATTCTCGCTGGTCGCTCTACAAGCGTAACGCAAAGCTACGTCAGCCTGTCGAAAATTTTCATCCATTCAATCGAAGCATGCCTACCGGTCGGCAGTAATTTTCAGGTACAGGTTGTAAAGTCCTAACAACAAATGCACGAAACTAACCAACGTGGCAATGAGTAGCCGAGAAAACATCAAAGGCACATTGGCCTTGCCGTAATAGTCATATCGGCGGCAACGGTACCGCGGCAGCAACCCACTGGCAGCAGTAAAAAGAAAGCAGCAATAGAGCCTGGCAGTAACTTTCTTTTTCATCTTGATTTTTATTCGGTCAGGGAGTGAAATCAAAACGTTTGCATTCAAAATCCACATGAAACTACAAGCTATTTGATGTCAATATAATTTTTGAGAAATTTGGCATTCAATTTTTGGAATAATTTATGTCAAAATTTGATTTTGTTTTTAATAGTGGAAACAGTTTAAGCCGTATCTGCAAAGAGACTCAAGACAGCTTCGCACTGGAAGTTGGAGTAAGTTAAAGAAAATCTTTGTAAATCGACAGCTTTTGAAGACTATTCGCTAGGTTAAAGAAGAGTTCGGAAGTCTGACTTTCGAATTCCATGCCGCTACAACGGCCTATACGTTAATCCGCTGTCTTACTATCTGAATTCTCGCGGTCGTGTCAAGACGGCAAATTGCTGCACGTATGCGTCGTGAAAGCAATATGCATGTATGGTATCCTTACTACACCAAATGAGTGCCGTAAGTTCTCTATTAACCCCGTGAGTTGGAAGTCAGGAGTCGTGGGGCCGATTCAGTCCGTTCTCTCGCCTCTAACTTTGGTCTGGAGTTCTGGTGCAAAGTCGGAGAATCTGTGCAAGGAAGTTGTGCAGCCAGGGCACCTTCAGTCAGACGGTTTCGCCAAAATCTGTCGTATCAGACACTTTAGACACTCAACAAAATCGACACAATTTCCTTAGGGGGCGGAGTCAGTGTTGTTTGCAACACGTTTCGGAGCATGTGTGAGGTCCTTACAATGGTGGAGTACTAAAGCTGTGACACGCCGATGTACACGGTAAGAATCAGAACCTCCGCGATCAATCTCTATGAGAAGTCTATCTGCAGTATTCTGCCGACAAAGTTTAGAATGTTTGGTATGCTGGAAAGGCGTGTCACGTTCACCTGAGGACTGGATTTAACGATTTGAGAACGTGCACTTTTATCACATTTTTTTCTGAAACATGTCGAGGTAGAAATCAATCAATTGATGTTTCAATTTCTCACGAGAATGAGAGGCATATGGGAGCATCAGACGACAAAATGAAACAGTTCCCATATATTGACCAATCTGGCGTGACCAGCTTTTGGTGTGTGAATAAAAAACAGGCAAGTTTCAATTTCGCCTTATGCATTTTTCTAACGAAACTGCGAGATTACTACTACGACCTATATTTCAATTTATTATTGAACATACCCCCTTGCATGAAATAGCTTTCTGGACTACGGTAATAACCACCTGCGCAATCCGAATTCCCTGAAGCAAAGTGTTGATGGCACATTTGTCAAGTGTCACCTTCCTCGCCCATCTGAACACAACTTTGGTCATTTACAAATGCGTCCAAGAAAGACATGGCAGAAAATATGCAAACAGTAGATGAATTGTGCGCCATCTAAGAAAGGAACACCCGCAAATTGAACCGGAAGATCTCGCAGATCTAAGAGGCCACCTCATTGCACCAGTAGATAACGTTAGCCTGGGCCTAACCAACTCAGACTTTCTGGAACTGCTCCCAGCAAAATCAAGTCGAAGTCGTTCTAGACAAAAGTGAAGTTTCAAGAGCGTCAAATGACGCTGTTTACCTAATTCCACAAAAAAGATAAGATTAAAGGATATTGTTTTTCATTTATTTTGTTTTCGTTTCAGCGTAACTGATTGCTTGCAGACCACAGGAATGAATCTAATTCCGAGCAGTTATCAACACCCACGAAATTGTGATGCCATAGTTGATGAGGAGAATCAACACGAGGACTTATGGCAGGATATCACGAAGGCATCTTTGATGATCTACCTAACATCAATTCAGAAAACTGGAACAGCATTCACCATATTTCTGCGGCTTGCCTAGTATAATCGTGCAGTGGTGTTTGAAGTTATCGCTTCATTGAAAAATATGGTTTTGGAACCATTGATGACGATTGTTTGTGAAGTGATTGTAATGAAGTAATAACATTTGCCTACCATACATATAAGGCCTGTGTGTTCGATGAACACCTGGATGCCATATGCTAGATTGATCGCACATAACTATGAAATCGGTAAACGCATGTATCGAGTAATCACTCATTCTCCGTCTCATCTACATCACCCTACCAGATGGCCGGAAAGCAGATTCAACTTAAAATTAACGATAGAAACAAATAATTTTTTTAATTTTCGAAAACAAAACAGTTTTTTATTGCTTTATTAACGAGACTTCGTCATAAACAAAATAGGAGTTAAAACTGTGATTACGATTGTCACAAACAAATGTTTTTAAAATTCAACAATCTTTTGCTATTTTGTTGTTGAGTTCATATTTGTATAGTTACTTTCTTTTTTTCATGTAGACTGCAGGTGACGTCGAAGTCGAGATCAACCAGCGATTGGGTTTCTTCGGACAAAATTTGAAAATGTCCAAATGCAGCCGCAAATAATCACGGTAGGAACATCGCGACCGGATAAATCCATTATCGTGATTTTTCGGCGGCTCCGAGTACAAAGCAGAAAACATACTGCAATCCGTATGTATGTGCATGCACATCAACGTACGTGTACGAACCTGCAGTACCGCCGGTTGCAGGCCATTGTGGCTGGTTTCTACAAACCTATAATGTTTAAAATACAGCGTCGATCAATGGAGCTGCCGAAAAGCACCACGTGATTTGCTGAAAGCTATCGATTGTTAATCCTCATTTCGCTTTAGTATTCATGCCATTTCCGTAATACTACCTAAATTGAATCGAAATCAAAAACTGAAATAAAAAAATGAGTTTACTTATCAAACTCCTGAAAGAATCCGTTTTTCTCATATTCATAAGTATGTTTCATGATACCATGAACTCGCTTCATGGTACCTATATGGAATCATGAATAATGTTCATGTTTTCATGTTTTTTTCGTAGTTCCAAACGAAATGCTTCATGATATCATGAACCAAACTGTCCGTTTTCGTCACTAAAATTGGAATCATAAATGACAGGTGCCAATAATCATGAATAGTAGTGCATGTTTTCATGAATTTAATTTATGGTTACTAATCAGATGCTTCATGATTTCATGAATCAAGTTGCCACTTTCAGCATCAAAAATCAAAACATAACGCCATAGTGGCGTTACGTTGGATCATAGTAAGCTGATTCATGATTTCATGACTTTTATTCATGGTGTATATTCATAACATGAAAAAATACGTTTTTCATGATATCATGAACCATTTTGCTAGTTTCGAGCACCGGATTTTTCCCGTG
>JASCZW010015428.1:0-20585 GCA_034211315.2 Aedes japonicus | reverse complement strand
AAGCAAATATTGCTGTTGATTTGGGTCTCGAGTAGATTTCATGTTGAATTCTGAGATTAACGTCACCCTCTTTCAGCCACATCATTGACAATAATCAAGGAACGCAACTCGTTGTTTTGCACTCAGATAATTTTTATCGTTATTCCACTCGTTTGTGAGGTTTCGCATGAAGTCGGTCGAAATTTGCATGATATCAAAAAACTCTTCCGTGTTAGCAGTGACAAACGATGAAAGCGTATCGACGCTCTGATGCTTCCTGCTCTTGTCGGTGTCGTTTCTTCTATCTTTCGCTTGTCTGATTGTTGCGAGTCACTGCATCAACTTTAGAAACATAAGCTTGTTTCATTGCGATCCTTCTCTTGATGTGTTACGTGTTATGTGTTTCCATAACTATGAATTGAGGGAGAGGGGCTGGACGCTGGGGGGGGGTCATCTCAAATACCCCCATAAAGTTGTGCAAATGTTGGTGGTAGTTCATCTGAACATTCCAAATCGATAAGACAAGAAACGCCAAAGTTATTGGGATTGAAATCTGGCTTCTATTGGTACACTGGCAGTGTTGGCAGAAAAAGATGATTTTCAGTATTTAATTCGATCCAACAATCTTAGAAAAGCTATAACTTTTTTTAGGGACATTTTAGCGCCGCAAATCTTTCGACAAAGTTGTTAGGCACATTATGGACTATACATTTAACTGATTAGTTTCGCGATCCAAGCAAAAATGGGGTCTCTAGGGTTGAAAATGGAAAAAAGTACGTTTTCTAATACTAATTTCCATACAAATTTCAAACGCAATGCGGGAAGCCGGTTTACAACCAATCGTTACCAAATTTTACACAGTTGTTTGGGTCCCCAAATGGATGCTAAAAAAGAGCTGTTCTGGCTTCATGTGGTCAAGTTTACGTTTTTTCATATAAACGGTGAGCCACCCTAATGATCAGTATCGGAGTCATAGTTTGTTTTTTTTTGCAATGAAGCATTTTTTGACTGATAAAAGGCGGCGCGTTGAAGAGTGCTCACACCTCAAATGGTTTAAAGAGCGGAAACTTTCAATGGTCGATTCATTGCCAACAAAACAAACAATGACAACTGTAACAACACCGAATACTTCATCTTTCTCAATAGTTATGAAGTGAACCTGACATGCACTAAACAAAGGATTCTGGACAATAGATCAAATTACTGGTCGCAGTGGTTTATATCCCGAACGAGGAAAATAAAGGTTAACCGTTTCAGCGATCCGTGAAATAATTCGAAATCTATACTGAAAGAAAAGTGTCCGAAATTTAACGTGGACAGGCTTTAACCTCATTTTATACCCAAAAATAATAAAATAACATAAAAGAAAAAATTTCAAAATTGAGGCATTGTAATTTCCAGCTCTTTCAATTAAACATGAGCACCGAGGCAATCCCTATTTACATTGTCTACCCAGAAAACTGCACACCTTTACTCAATGAGTTTTCCTCTGCAATGCACAATAGTTGCATTTTCGAACCATTTTCGTCCAACAATCACAACTGGAGCCGCACACCATTCCTGTATCAACTATTACTCACCCATCACGCAACTTAAGATTCCAAACTCTGCCGAACACATGTCCCAATCGGAACGAACGCGTATTTCAAAATCTAACACTACTCGTGGATCTGACGGTACGCATCAGTTCTGTCCAACTGGAAGGCGATCGACGACATCAGCGATCGACATCACGCAACTCCTCCCTAGAGCCACAACTTACCCGGAGTAGCCAATGAACCAGACAGGAGTGGCGACGAATGTCATTTTTATGGAAATAATATCGTTAACGGAACTTTTTATACACCGACCAGTGAGCAGCGAATTCTTTTCATTTGGATTAGGTTCCCGGTGGTTGAATTTGCTACAAAAGCCGAACATGCCATGCACATTAATAGTGGACTGCATCTGATCGATTGAAACCCAAGCGTTACTCGAAGTGTGTCGGGAGGTAGCGACTTATTTCTGCAGAGCTTATTTAGCTGCTTAACGATTCCCGGAAGATGCATGACTCCTTTGTCTGGATATGCAGGCCTTGCAGCAAGTAGGCCAATCTCTGCCCACGCATTCACGGCCCGTTGTCGGACTTGTTGCCACCTGTTAACGTGGTTACTTTGAATTGAGAGCAGTAGCAGTCATTGGAAAATTCCGAAACTACAGTTTGCAAAGATTACTGACCTTTTTTTGCTCCCGTTATCTTAGCTCACGTGCTACCTGGACAAAATGTTATATCGAATAATGTTATTCAATTATGATTTATAAAACATTAATTTTGATAAACATCAAAAACACATCGATAAATGTTCGCCATAGCTCTGAACACAGTATTAGCAGCAGTTTTGATTTAATATCATAGTTTTTTTGCTGTGGAGTATTCTGCCGTTCTACGACATATTGACCCATTGCATCATCTACGAAAAAATATAAACTCAGGTCAAGGTCTCACGGTAAATGTAAAGGAGTCGTGGAGCAGTACACTGATAAAAAATTGATGATCATATCTATATGTCGAACACATGAATTTTAGTAATTAGATCAACAATGATATATATTTGTAACCATGCATACTCTTCTTTGTATGCACATAACTTTTCATTTGCCACATAAGTTTCATTTGTGTTTTCAAGGGTTTTGTTTGTGTGTGATCAAAAGAATATTATGTGGAATTTTGCATGATTTTAGCCATTAATTATGTGTATTTTTACCCGTGTAGTAGCCGTTGGCAAACTTTTTCCGATGATTATCGATATGGATTCAAGATGCTTAATAAGTACATGCTCGTTGAAAATAGTAAATGGAGACTTTGTGTAATTTCGAATATACTCGGTGCAGTTGAAAACCAGACCACTGAGCGCAATCGATGCTGCTCTAATTCTATAGAGCCGCATAGTGTGGCTAGTCCGCTGTATGTGCTATACAACGCTCCAGATGCGACACTAATAGAATGCAAGCGCATCGATTGGTGTGATTGGTCTTGTTCGGTTTTGCACTGCAACGAGTATATTGTCATCTCACAATTATGTGCACTCAGGCATTGTTTTGGTCATATCTCCATGAAGGATTATCAAATGTATATTTTGACCAGGTATTTGGAGATTTCATAGCTTTGATTTGGCACCAACAAGACTAAAATCGGTACACAAATAGCTCAGTATGTAATAGGAGACTAAACTGTTTTGATTACTATTATAATAGGCCGTCAAGTACTGTTTCGTTCGTCATCTTCGTAACGAAATGTCCGAATGAAAAAAAAATCAATACCGTTCTATGGGAATGTTGTAGCTTTCATCTGCTGACAACTGAACTGAAATCGGTTCACAAATGGCTGAGAAACCGATGTGACATTATTTGTAACGCACACACACACATACACATACATACATATACACAGACATGTGCTCAGTTCGTCGAGCTGAGTCGAATGGTATATGACACTCGGCCCTGTGGGCCTCGGATAAAAAGTCGAGTTTTCAAACGATCTTAATACCCTTCTATTGATGTAAGAAGGGTAAAAATGGTCCTGAAGGTCAAATTGCGCGTTAGAACCACAGCCACCAATTGCTCTTAGCCACGAATTATAACCTGAAGAATGAGTAGGCTGTTTCTAGCAAGCACTGCACTTTTGGGTTCAACACGCTTGGGTTTTTGCACTCACAATATAATCGCACTTACGCCAGTTTACTAATGATCAAAGCTTAACGATCTGGATCATAAAGAGCCCTCCATTTCATTTTCCACGCGTTCCATATTTTTTCCATTTTCCTTCTTTATCACCACCCATCCGTAGTCATATTCTTCACTCATTCAATTTTCTTCCCATAGTTGACCACGACACACTTTTAGTCTTTTTACCATCAAACATAATTTAAATTTTTTTCAAAAAATCTTAAAAATCGACATTTAGCTAACCCTACTAATACAAACTTATACATTTTGGTTTTTACATTTAAAATATTTAAATTAAACATCCTACTAATTCTACAAACACAACACGAACACTAAAAACACTATAGCTTCAAAAACAACATGCACAATATAAAATCTTTGGATATTGTGACCAAGCGGTTACAAAATTTTCTCTGAAAAAACAGTGATGAAAAAAATGTTAAGTGCAGAATTATTTGTCGATTTTGCTTTAATTCAATAGAACTGTCGCGATCCATGCCAAAAAAAGTTACCCCACAGACTCGTTTCGTGTGACCTCTGGCTCTGCACTATGGTACTTCATGAAACTGGGAAAACTTCGACTACCTGTGCAGTTGTTTGTGACCCGGGTAATGATCTGCCAAAACTGCCAGCAGATGGGGCATACGGCTTTCAATAAGGCACGCTGCTCAACTGGCGGGGAGAAACATGAGGCTGGTTCCTATGCAGATAACATACTGAAGTGCGTTTTCTGCAAGGGAATTCCTCCCTATGCTCTCTCGTCATGTTCGGCGTACAAATAACGCGGGGAAAATAAGAACGTTCTCTAAAACAACGTTTAATGCAATCTTTTGCAAAAATGCTTAAGAACGCTTAGCCTCCCGATACCAATACAAATCCTTTTGCTGCTCTGTCAGATTACGAGTCTGATTCGGACTTGGTTGAGGGGGAAACATCTTTCAGTTTTCCGGAAGTTGCTTCACAGAAGCAAAGACGCATCCGAGCAGGGAAAGAAGCCCAAAATCAACATGCCCAATTCAAAGAGTAGTGAAAAGAAGGATAATCCGAACCCTCCTGGTTTTCGTAGTGCCAACTACACAAGGATTTCCCATCCCCCCCGGGACCATCCAAAACCCCTGATGCCCCGATTTTAAGAACAGAAGTCCCTTCTTTATCTGGATGGTTCTCATTCCATGATATTATGGAAGGTATTTTCAAGAACCTCGAAATTTCGGTGATTGTCACCATGTGAGGAAATAGGCCGACGGAAAAAAAAAATAAGAACCTCGAAATTTCTGACCCTTTTAAAAGCATTTCCAAGTAACCACAAGCATTATATTATTGCACTTATTCAACCCACAATCAACATCGGTAATGTGGGATTGCATCAATTCAACAGTGGTCACGTAATAAAGCTTTAGATTAGCTTAAGAATGTAGTGCTGCATTACTAATGCAATAATGCTACTTTAGCAATGTCTTATGGCATTACAAAAGATATAGCATTAGTTCGATCTTAGTGGGGCTTTAATCCAAATTCAATGATGCAGTAGACGTAATACATATACCCTATATATGCACGCAATTACAGCCTCGTGGTTACTTGTGTTGTTATGGCAATGCTTCCCACTGTGAAAACTTTTTTTGAAGAAATTAACATTGACGTGGCCCCTCCTTACAGCTATCAATTCCTTCGATGGATAATTTGCAAAAAGAGGTCGGGGATTTGATCACTGTTTTGCTGTGGAATTGTCGAAGTCTTATTCTTAAATTGAAATCATTTAAATTTTTAGCTCAGGCTTGTGATTAATGCGTCAAAAGCAAAATACATGAAGGGAAGAGGCTCACGAGAAGACAATGTTAGCCTCCTAGCGCGAGTTCAGATCGACGGTGATGAAATCGAGGTAGTAGACGAATTCGTGTATCTGGGCTCATTGGTGACCGCCGATAACGACACCAGCAGAGAAATAAAAAGGCGTATTATGGCTGGCAATCGTGCTTAATTTGGACTCCGAAGGACGCTAAGATCGAACAAAGTTCGCCGAACCATAAAGTTGACCATCTACAATACATTAATTAGACCGGTAGTTCTCTTCGGCCACGAAACATGGACATTGCTAGTGGAGGACCAACGCGCCCTTGGAGTCTTTGAAAGGAAGGGGCTGCGTACCATCTACGGTGGAGTGCAGATGGAAGACGGAACGTTGAGGAGGCGAATGAACCACGAATTACACCATTACGAATTACTGGGAGAACCTCCCATCGTACACATCGCAAAAATCGGGCCACTACGATGGGCTGGGCATGTCGTAAGAATGTCGGACGACAGCCCTGTAAAAATGGTTCTCGAAAACGAACCGACGGGTACAAGAAGAAGAGGCGCACAACGAGCAAGGTGGATCGATCAAGTAGAAGGCGACCTGCGGACCCTCCGCAGACAGCGAGGCTGGCGAGTGACAGCCATGGACCGAATAGAATGGAGACAATTTCTGTGTACAGCAGAGGCCACGCCGGCCTTAGTCTGATTGGTAAGGTAAGTAATCGGTTGTGATGCATTTTCTCTTTCTCAAACATGGCTCTCGCCCGAAATCGATCTTCCGTTTCATGATTTCAATATTATTCGGCTTGTTCGTGAGGATTCACGTGGAGGAAGAGTACTTTTGGGGATCAAAAAGTGCTACTCCATCTATAGAGTGAATTTTCCTCTAATTCCAGGTATTGAAGTTCCCGGATAAAAATAACAATACAATTACAATTTAATAATATACAATAACAACAAAATTTATTGCCGAACAAATCAAAAATGCAGAGTGTAATTACGATAGATCAACCGATATGCTAGAATTTTCAATAATTGTGAAACAATACAGTTAATAGTTACCAAATTAAATTTGCTGACAAAAAAGTGATATTTTTTATTGTTAAGATACATAACAAACCCCTTATTCTATTGTTGATATCTCAATTTACAATAGATTCTATTGTAGAAGCAGTATGTTCTAATGTTATCTTATCGTCACGGACAATACGATCAATGGTACATACTACCCAAGTAACAATCTTACTGCCTTTTAGCCTTTGTTCAAATTTATAAGTGTTTTATTATTGCAATAGACATGCTAATTTGTTTAAAAGCAGCTTTCTATGATGCGAAAGATGTGTCGTTAATAATTTTACTTTAGGCAGTATTTATAACCTTTTCTAGAAAGAATGTGAAGTCTAAAACAGTCAAGCTTTAAACAATATTTGAAGAGGAACTCTATCCCATCATAAAACCGTTCAGTAATTCAATAATAAAGCTCCTTCATATTTGTTTAACAGAGCCATGATAAAATATTGCATAAGCACGCATTATCATTACAAAAACCATCACTAAGCCATTTGGACTCGGACGAGAGCATAAAGCATTTATTGTAGCATTTTGCACTACATAAAGTTTATGATAAGATGCTCTACCAATGTTGTCATAATAAAATTAAACAAAGATGGCAGATTCGCATAGCAACAAACTAAGACATGTGGAAAAAATGCACGATTAAGTGAAATAATAAACAAAACTTATTGAGCATTCTGAATAGTAATTTGCCAACTATCCATCAATCAAGGTTTGTAAAACTACAACATCAGACAGTCTCCCATCCAGATGAAATAATCTTGAGGCATGTATCGCCTGGTATACGGCATTGCTTTCCCATATTCTTTCGTATAAACTTTCTTATTCTTTTTGATGTAGCTGGAACTGTCAAAATTTTTCTGGCAGCAGCTTGGTTACCATATAAGCTGTTTGGCAGCTAAACGGTCTTGCATAAAGCAAATTAGCGTCACAAAGAAACAGTTTAGCATCAAAATTATTTTCATAAATGCCATTTCAAAACATTATTTATTTATTGATGCTTACATGAGAGCAAAACAGCATTTTCAATAATGGCTCATGAAATATCAATGTTGATGCCGCTGCCATTTTAATGCCAATCTTAATGCAGATTTATAATTTTCATATATCATGATATACTTTCTTTGACTCGGCTTATTGTTGTACGGAAGTCAATGTGGGATAAAAACAAAAGTATTAATTAAGAGTGATGGAACAAAAAAATATCTCTGCAACGAAGAATTAAACTATTTCTTTATAATTTTTTTATAAAGTACAACGTGTTTCGGAAGCGCACCTAGTTTTTCAACTCTTTTCAAGCACTTTACACAATGAATTTAATTTGGCACATTTGAACACTGTAGGTTGAAACTAGTAATAAAATATTATAAATCAAGTTGAGTTAAATATTTCAATTTGAAAATACTGACGCTTTATTTGGCATGGGTGAACTTTTTTTTCAATCAATGTTATTTTGCCGAAATGAATTTGTTGAGAGTGAATGAAATTTATGAATACGATTATAATATTAATAAAACTGTTCTGAGTGGTTTTGGCAAGCGTCTAGAAGAATTGGCACGAAAGAGGCTTTTATAGATGTCAAATTGCTTTTATTGTGGTTTTCCTATGGTCTTCAAACTGCTTTTAATTCGGTCATAATAAAGTCTTTTAGTTTTAATCCAATCTAGAACTGCCTCTAAAATATACCCTTCAGAACCTCTGCCAGGGTGGGCCAAATAGGCACATTTTAGTCTTCATGAGGTTTTGGGGGAATCAATCAAGACAAATTAGCCTTGACTAGAGTTTTATGGATGTCGTTTTATAACACCCTTGAAGGAATTCATAAAACTTTAAATGTTACTTGGGTATTGATTCTATTGTATGGTTACAATACATTTTATTGTAAATCTATAAAACTTTTTTATTCGGATTTGCATTGCTTCTGTGTACATTCCTCCTAGAGCACCAATTAACCGAAAACAACTTTCAGATATTTGTTCGGTCCTTCCTGCTCCGCGGTTGACCATGGGAGATTTTAACTCTCACGGTACAGGCTGTATGATGACAACCGTTCTTCTTTGATATATGACCTCTGTGACAACTTCAATATGACAGTTCTCAACAATAGAGAAGTTACACGCTTGGCTGTTCCATCATCGATTGGCAGTAGATTAGACCTCACACTTTGTTCCAATTTATTATCGTTGGATTACACATGGAATGTGATTCAAGCTCCCCACAGTAGTGATCAGATGCCCATAAATATTTCGATTCCCACCGGGCTCAATCCGCCGGAATCCATCAACGTCACCTATGATCTAACTCGTAGTATCGATTGGACTAGGTTCAAGACAGCAATAGATGAAGCCGTAACAACGGTAGAAGGGCTTCCACCGCTGGAGGAACATAACTTCCTCTCCAACCTGATTTTAGAAAAAGCGCTTCTAGCTCAAACTCGACCAGATCCAGGAACGTAATTTCGCAGGAAACCTCCTTCTCCATGGTGGGATCAGCAATGCACCGAGGTTTACCGCAAAAAGTTCAACGCGTTCAAAGTTTTTCGTAGACGTGAAGCACCAGAGCACTTCGAAAGGTACACGGCTCTCGAACGCGAATTTAAGAGCCTCATCAAGGCCAAGAAACGCGGTTTTTGGCGATAATTCGTGGACGGGCTATCGCGTGAAACGTCTATGAATACCTTTTGGAATATGGCGCGAAGATTGCGTAACAGAACTACGAACAACGAGAACCAGGAGTATTCGGACCAATGGATCCTCAAGTTCGCGCAAAAAGTCTGTCCAGATTCTGTGCCAGCTCAAATGTTTCCTCGCGAAACAACGAATTCGATAGATGAGATCAGCCAAGCTTTTTCAATGGTAGAACTCTATCTCGCACTCCTTTCGTGTGGCAACACGGCTCCAGGGCAGGGCTTTCCGATTTTGGGTGTCACTGAATAAATCACATTCTGCGTTTGCTTTGCGAACATACAGGCGTCATTTACTATACTGGCAAATGCGTTTCGCCGAAGAATACGGATCACGACACAAAAGGAGACGATAACAATTTGGCTCAGCGGACAAAACGATTATGCATGAGTCGGAACCCACTAGTTTCATTTGGTGTACAAAAACTGATCCATTCACATTCTGTGTATGTTGCTGATTCTGAATACGATGGGTCACCGGCTGTTACAGTTGGCGAATATAACTCATGAGAAAAACAGTTTAGTGCAGATTATTGGAAATGTGTGCTGTAAAATAACTTAATTTCTTCGCAGCACAGCAGTAAATGTTTTTTTTAATCAGTTCGTTTATTTGTTAGGCTCAGGCATGTGTAACACTTTGCGGAGTCGATATTCAATATTGTTATTAACAATGTTTTATTATTCATTTTAGTAAAAGTGGGGTGCCAATTACTCGTGGCTAGCTCGAGGTTAATGAGTCACATCATCGTTTGGAAGGGCTAGGCAGGTAACTTATTTAACAATAGTAAATGGTTAATTGAGACATTAAAAGATTTGTCCTGTTTGGGTTACGTGGATTCAAGGTCGGCACATTAAAATTCAAATTCATCAACTAGACGTTCGGCTTCCACAGCATTTCTGTCGACGAAGTCCAGTGATTCTGGGGCTACAGTTGGTTGGCAAGCCGAGCTGACACAAGATTGGGATGGACCGCAGTAGTAGCTCAGATTTAATCGACCGACGACGGAAAGAGCGTCCGTTTTTGCACCGATAGGGAAATAAAGGCACACGAACTAAGGGCAATCCTGTTTTTCGTAATTATTGACCATCTGACGATATTTCGCTGTATAGTAATTTGATAATTTGAATTATACTCCTTAATATTAAAATTTAGATTATATAATAATGTTACATAGAACCGAAAACTTGTTTGCCAGTCGGTCAATCCAGCAACACCTGCATTAATTCTATGAAAGGATTCCATCTGGTAGTATTCGGTACCGAGGGATACTTTTGTTAGTTTAGCTTTAATCCATCATTGAATTCAGTTCTGCTGTACACACTTAGTTTTTTATACTGAGGTCGGTAGATTTATACTTGTATTTGTAGCTGAAAAAGTCAGTAAACTTTCAGCACATGAAAAGTAAGGAAGATTATAAAAATGTTATATATATTTTTATTAATAGATAATGTTGAAATGAAGTATTCAGAGTAAATTTTGAAAGAATTTATGTTTTCTTTAATTTTTAAGAATTATTTTTAAGTTTACCGAACTTATAAGGTGTTTGAAATTTCATCGAACAGATTTTGTGTGTAAGATTTTACGATTATCACAATTTTCGTAGTCGTCGTAAGAGCATCGCGTGTTCAATGTTTGTGGGATATTCAAATTGAAGTCCTCAATTCAAAAGAAAACTTGATTCAAAGTGCGGTGAAATGCGATGAGCATGCAGAGCACTGTATGTACACGCTAAGATCATTTTTTCCAAATATGGGGGAAGAATACCCATAATCGCGAAAAGTGCACATACCCATTTTTGGGTACGTTACTACCTTCCATATTTGAGTATTTTTCCCACACAAATTTACTGAAATATGGGTATAGTCAAATTTACCCGTAAATGAGTATGGGCACTTTTTGCGATTATAGGTAAACTAAGCTTAGCGTGTAGAGTATTGTACTCAACGTATGTTTGGAAGATCTAGAAGTTCTATTAAAATATTCCAAGAACTCAAAAGTACTCCTCAAATTCATGAGGAATTATATAATTCAAAAGTATTTCGAGAAGATTCAAAACACTCAATAATATTTTAGAAGAATTTGCTATACTCAGACGTATTAAGTGTGTGTTCAAAGTATTCGATATTATTTGAAGATTATTTAAAGTACTTAAAAGTACCTAATCGTATTTTGATGACTATTGAAAGTTTAAATTTTCACAATATTGATGTTATTGGATTTGTTGATGAATTTAATGTAAAGTATGTAAAAATTTATACAATAATTTGCATTCTATAAAATTTCGCTTGGTATGCATTGCAAAAAAAAAAAAATCATTTGGTAATCAGATATGTTATACACAGAAAAAAAATCTGAATTTGCATTGTGATCTAAATATCAGAGCATGTAAGATAGTTTTTCATTCCACACGAACCAGCAACTTGCATGAAATAGTCCTATCAAAGACGCGCTTGTGCATACAACATTATCGACAATGTATGGAATTTCCCAGAAGTTTACATTATTCATAATGTTAATTTGTAAGTTTTGTGACGCTTCATTTATGTGCATGAAATTGAACAGAAATTCACACAACTTTTTTGAGCTGTGTTGTTTAAAAAGTAAGTTGAATTTATTTTGACCCATTGAAACTGTTTTTGGGTTTCCACTGTATATGAAATATAGTGAAAACAAATTTAAGGGGGGATATACAGTTAGAATGATCAACACATTCATTTTTTTATTGCATCAAACGTTAGTAAATTTCCCGTAGAATACGCTCGTGAAACCCTTTTTTTTAGAAATTCGAACTCCAAGCGTTTCTTTTTATCGTTTTTCGAAAACACCTTTTTCGCGCGTAGCAGGTATAAAGAGAAGCTTTTTCGATAATCAAAACTTATGCCGGTGATAACTCAAAAAACAATTATTCGATTAAGCTGAAACTTATAGGATTATTAACTATTGTATTACCTTCTATATGAATTAAAAACTTTTCTAATATTTTATCATTAAATATGGAAAAATCTGATAAAATGGCGGAAAATATGTGGATTTTTTCAAAAATGTTACGCCAAAAGTGCAATTTTTTTTTAGTCTTTATTTTAATTCATTTACTGAATTTAAATGTTATTAATGTAATTTGTAAAAAAGTTTCGGTTGATTCGAGTTAAAACTTCCCCTTGAAATTTTTTTTTTCAAAAATGAGTTTTTTTCTCGTTCTCACTGTATATCCCCCTTGAGCATAATAGAAAGCGAACTTGCCTGTATAGAACGATATTGTTAATAACCGCAAATCCTTCTTAGCAACGTCTTCACAGAAGTTGTTGGAGCCTTTTCTAATGCCAGGCTGACTATTGTTGTAATAGATATTTATTTATATATTTTGAGACTTTTAGACATTAAGGGAGTCCGTCAGTTGAACCGCGTAAAAGTAAAGAGAACACGTAACTAATAAATTCCACTGAATTACTGTTGATGATTTTCTCAGCCAAATGGTAATTCGACTGTTGTATTTAACGTACTTAAGGTTGAAGGATTCATCATCAATTTTCAGTCATCATCGAAATTTCGAGAGCAGTTTTTTCGTTCAAAATCAAAACATAGTTCGTGAAAATGTATTCACAGTAATCTGCTCGCCAAGCGGACCACCGGGAATACATTTTCATTTCCAGATTTTCAATATCAAACGAAAAAAACTGCTTTAGATTTTTGATGATGACTGAAAATTGATGATGAATCCTTCAACCTTAAGTCGATTCAAAATTAATATGGGATTTTACTAAATACGTAATAATAAAGCATAAGCTTCTACGCTAAGATAAAATAAGAAATATCATCGAAATGTATTCAACAAAAGCATAAACTAACTAAATTGTGTTATTTCCTATGATAATGGGAAGTATTTATGGGCATTGGTGGTACTTAAACTTGCAGTACATTATTCGTTAATGACTAAATGTTTGTCAGGCGTCTTTCTGCCTATAATCAATATTTATTGCTTTTAAAATTATTGTACTACAAGCTGCGGAAATATCACCGATCGAGAATTTGTTCAACCATCCTGTACTCGCGATTTTTGATTTATTACTAGGACAAGACACACTCTCATTCTGCCGCACTGTTTATCATGATATTATGCATGGGATAGTCCTGTCTCATATTCCTTACATTTCTTCCTTATTCCCCGCACGATGGCTACAGAAATAAGTATAGTAAAATGGATACAAGCGAGCATGTATAGTATATGTATGATACATAAATTCATCCAATTAGATTAATCAGTTTTGATCATTGTAGAATAGTCACATAATCACATCACAACAACTTTAGGAAATGATGAAAACCTCCCTTCTCCTTGACAGGTATTTTATTATTTTCAATTGCTTGCCACACTTTTCATAATCCCATGTTCGCTAAAAACGTAACATAATTGGCTTCAATCCTACAGTAAATTCCAAAATCCCTCTAAAAAAACTAAAATATTTGACCAGAAATTAATCTCAATATGCCGCATCGGTCGAAAATTGTGCCTCGTTCTTTGCTTGCTCCGTTGTGTGCTCCGTTCCTCTCTCGGAAGAACAAAAGCACGGGCGATTCAAAGCTGTGTGTAATCACTGAAGCCGGTGCCCAGCGATCATCATCGATCAGTGTGTACAAGCGACAAGTATGGGTCATCGTTTCGAGTATTCAGACAGTGCAACAGCCACCGAATATTCATATTCGGTTACGGTTACTGAATCTGAACGAATTTGCGATGCTATGTTCACGAACGGGTGGCAGTCTGACACACTATTGTTCAGTAGTGTCATGAATGATTTCCTAGCCCTGCTCCAGGGGCTGATAGAATCAAGTTCAACTTGCTCAAGAACCTTCCAGACGTCGCTAAGAGGCACATGTTGCACTTGTCTAATCAGTTTCTGGCTCTCAACATTGTACCGGACGACTGGAGACGGGTGAGAGTTATTGCCATTCAAAAACCTGGTAAGCCCGCGTCCGACCACAACTCCTATCGCGATATATATGACCGACATCGCGATGTTATCTTGTATTCGAAAGTTGTTGGAGAACATTATCCTTTTCCGCCTGGACAAATGGGTTGAGACGAATAACCTGCTTTCAGATACTCAATATTGTTTCTGCAGAGATAAGGAAACGAACGACTGTCTCGCGTTGCTTCCCACGGATATTCAGTTAGCTTTTGCTAAAAAAGAGCAAATGGCTTCTGTATTCTTGGATATCAAGGGGGCTTTTGATTCAGTATCTGTTGAAGTTCGCTCAGACAAACTCCACGGTTGTGGCTTATCACCACTAATGAACAATTTTATGTACAACTTGCTGTCAGAGAAACATATGAGCTATTCGCATGGAAACTCTACAGTTTTTTGATTTAGCTACATGGGTTTCCCCCAAGGATCATGTTGAAGCTCGTTTTTGTAAAATTTTTATGTACGACTTTGTCGGTTATCGAATACGGTAGTAAGAATAGCGCTCACGGATGGTGGTGATTTACGTTTGTAGCGTTGGTATTCGTTGACCACGCTCGGTCGGTGGCTTGGGCACCGGATTGTCCTTCGACAATGGCGGAAAGAGGACTTCGGATGTCCCAATACAATGGCGACTGTTGATGTGGCGGAGTTTGGGCTTGGGTTCGTGGGTTGCGAATCGCAACCGGTGAGGCTACCAATAGTAGATTTTCTGAGTCAACGGCGTCCTCCTTGACTCGATCGTTGGACCACGGCCGAGACCGTATTGGCCGAGGTAAGTTCTCCTTTACGATTAGGACATGTAGTCCGAGGATATTAGTCGTCGTAGCCACGAATTATAACCTGAAGAATGAGTAGGCTGTTTCTGGCAAGCACTGCACTCTTGGGTTCAACACGCTTGGGTTTTTGCATTCACGCCAGTTTACTAATGATCAAAGCTTGACGATCTGGATCATAAAAAGCCCTCCGTTTGCCATTTCATTTTCCACCCGTTCCATATTTTCTCCATTTTCCGTCTTTATCACCACCCATCCGTATTCATATTATTCACCCATTCAATTTTCTTCCCATAGTTGACCACGACACC
Source organism: Aedes japonicus (assembly GCA_034211315.2). Lineage (NCBI taxonomy): Eukaryota > Metazoa > Arthropoda > Insecta > Diptera > Culicidae > Aedes > Aedes japonicus. The sequence goes on along the minus strand of JASCZW010015428.1, from coordinate 5,298 downwards.
CTTTCAGTCTTGTTACCATCAAACATAATTTTAAATTTATTCAAAAAATCTTAAAAATCGACATTTAGCTAACCCTAGCAATAAAAACTTATACATTTTGGTTTTTACATTTAAAATATTTAAATAAAGCATCCTACTAATTCTACAAACCCAACATGAACACTAAAAACACTATAGCTTCAAAAACAATATGCACAATATAAAATCTTTGGATATTGTAACCAAGCAATTACAAAATTTTCTCTAAAAAAACAGTGATGAAAAAAAATGTTAAGTGCAGAATAATTTGTCGATTTCTGCTTTAATTCAATAGAACTATGGCGATCCATAAATTTCTTCAAATGAATTTTAAACAGTAAACCGTCAACCGCATCACTCCATGTTTCAGCAGCCAAGTCAGTAGCTCGTCGAGTTCCAGCAAAGCCGATGGCGAAGAGGATAATCAACGGCTGCCCCGCCGGACCAATTATGTAGCCTCCTTCGATGACTACAAGAACATCTAACACGTCCTCCTTTTTCACCTACCCACACTTTTTGTTATAGTAGTAGGCAAACTGCTGTTACCCCCTAGAACCCATACACATAATTTCTCAAGTACTTTTTCAAACAGATGTATCTGATTTTGTAAACAAAAAGGGGAAGTCAGCATCATCACGGTAAGTAGCATCACCATCATGTTAGGGAAATGTTATTCCTTGTGTTGGTCGCCCTAGCCCTACTCATGAAAGTGATAAGGGTTTCAAGAATTTAGCGTTTGAATCTTACTTCCTCTCTTTGTTTACAAAATCAGATACGTCTGCATGAAAAAGTGCTCGAGATTTGTCCTTTCCCATCTCGCACTTCCGTGCTGTATAGACGTTCAATAAACATTAGTTATGTTGAATCCATGTTTCGTTACTTTGAAGTCCCGGTCTGTCCCTCACAGTTATGGGCCCACCGCGAAGGATGTAACCTGCAACATTCTGTTGCTCCTTGGAAGCGGAGCAGATTTTCAGAACTGGAGCTACCACGGAAGGCTGTTTCTCGAAGCTAAGGAGGATGCGGGAAGTTCTAACAGAGCGGCTCCGGTATCAAAAAGCCGAAACAGCCAAGTTCTCATAAAAATACCGTATCTTGAAATCGTTGCTGGTGAGGTGCCTATCGGATGAGAGCCTCAAAATCGTTCGAGAGGATGTGACCACAAAGGGACGCGTGGAGCAGTTTGGAGAAGACGTACGCCAAGAATTCGTTGCAAGCCAAACGATTATTTAAAAGCAATTGCCCCCGTTTACGGAGCGGATATGAGAGATGCACTTGTTGGAGATTTACCGGACTTGTGAGGAAATTGAAGACTGCTGGAGCTACTTTGGCTGAAAGTGATCTTGTTTCGCAACTATTTCTGACTTTGCCCAACTCTTTCGATCACCTCGTTACGGCATTGGAGAATGTCGCAGAGCCTGGCATTGAATTTGGACCTCATGCAGCACCGTCCGTTGGCCGAGGAAAGCATGTGTTCCATTCCGGCACCAGCACTCCAGCGAAGACAGGTCAACGGCTTTTTCCAGTGATTCGAAAAAAATCAAGACATTCTAAGCCAAGTCTTGCATCTTAAATGCTATCTGTTGTTAAGCTGCATTTTAAATGCTATTTAAATGCTTGTAGCCTGTAATAAGCATTTCGAATGCAAAATAGCATCAATGAAGCATTATCATAGCATTGCAGTAAAGCAGCCGTATATTGGGCCAAAAGTGGCATTTATGTTGCATTTCAGGCGACTTAAATGCTTGATAGACTGCCGTACTGATGCTGGAACTGCTTATTGGTTATCTGGGTAGTTTCACGGTTGATGCACATGTAGCGAAGAAGAGTCACGACGCATAGTTTTCAAGCTGGATTCTTGGTGTCGTGACCACCGTGTGAGCGACAGGACCGTGTTTGCCGTTTTGAAGAAAATGTCAAAACAAGTGGAAATCAAGGTTGCTGGGAAGGAGAAGCAATGATTGCTGAGCAAATTGTTGATATCGACGTGCCGAGCAACAAGGTGTGTACACTCTACATTGAAAAAAGTTCCAGAATTGCGCATAAACCTTCGATGTCAGCCAAGAAGATGCCAAACATATAGTGCTGCTGTTGGCCACAGTGCACCTCCGAGGAAGCTTATACAAACTGTGAGCTGTCACTGGAAGAAACTCAAGCCAACTATTTGAAGTTGGTAGAATCCTGGGCATCGTCGACTTGAGCATATTGGACAACGGATTGTAGTCCATAGCTCGTAAAGAATGCTGCAGAAAAGTATGGACAGGCTACGACCAAAACCGATTTATGTCATGCTGTTTTAAGCCAAACATGCAAAAACCGTTTGGACGTGTGTATGGACTACCGGTCACGAGCAGGTCCATTCAGATGTATGTAAGTTCATTGATCCGATATGTAATGATTCTCGCTACACAGCAGCACTCCACCGCTGACCGGTGAGCCGTTTCGCGATGAGTTGCTAGTAAACCCTGCATCCTTTGTCTTGTCCCAGGCACATCAAATCACCGCATCGAAAACAATTTGATCATTTCCTCAGTTTTTCTGGCAATTCGAACTGCAGCGTGGTACAGACTCCCGTAACGTGCACTGGTTGAATGTGACGGTCACATCCTCAAATGAGTTGCAGGTGACGGTACAACACATCACCTTCAGCCCATTTCACGACGATGATGTCACCATTGTTTCCGTTCTTCTTTACGACCGTCAATTTCTCTAGGCGTGAACTTCAGGTTCCAGCTTGCTGCACAGATCTCCACAGTTCCTTAAGTGTAGTGAAATGGCACTCGCACGATTACGGTGTATGAAAGTTAGCATAATATTGATTCTTCATTACCGACTCAAAGCGTACATGTGTTTTGCCGTTGCCTTGTACAACGAATCGCCCATGCAAAACGACACAGGAAACGCTCTCTCCAAAGAGTGACGACACGGTAACTGCGGCGATCGCTGATTGCACTGCTACGTCACACCTCACAATAAGATAATTCTGGTTAAAGCAGAACATCGAAAATGGATTGCGTTTTATAAACGCCCGACGTGTGCTGGTTAGATGCTGAAGTCTGAAACGAGAACAGACACTATATCAGTATTACTTCGCTCAGTAATCTGCCTATGTCATCCCTATACTTCCATTTTGCCTCTTTCGAAACCTCCGCTAGCTCTAATCCGTCATCGCTCTCGACTAGTTTGTATGCTTGCGCAAAACTCGCATCACTTTCCGTACAACTCGTCTACCTCTTCTTCCCCTTCAACTGAATCATTATCCGAAAAATATACTTCATTTTGCCTCCTTCAATACTTCCGATACTTTTTCTACTTCATGCCATTTCTAAATATGCCTTCTTCCTTGCGCCAAGTTTTATTACCGCTGGTGACGAAAAATCGTGAGGCCATCAGATTCAAGGACCGACAACGATCAGTGAACCGTATCGTTCCCGCCGTATCCTCCTTCCTACCGCGCATATCCATTTTTCTTCAGCCTCAATTCCACTTCAGCATAAAAACGCGGTTCACCTTTTACAACGTTAGCGGAGGAATCACGAATCATAGCGATATGTGCGAAGTATAGCAGTTGTTGACTTCTTCTGCATTCAAAATGTGGCGTGTCACACATATCCTCATCCACACCAAACCAGTTTGAACGAACCGGTCTGGTGTTATAGTCACCAGATTCATAGTCTGGCGGCAACGACGCGAGCCACCAGTTTGAAGAATATTAATTATATATTTTGATATCATAGTCATGGTCAAAAAACAGCTGAATAATAATTTTAAAATATCGATTTTCTTGAATTTAAACAATTTTCGTGAAATAAATGCCATTTAGTTGAAGAATGTTATTCAAATGCATAAGGAAGTAGTAGGGATATAGTGGGATTCCTAATTCAGAAAATCAACGTTTAAAGTCATCGTTCAGAAATGGCTTTTAGGCCTCGAATACGAATTACTGAGATATGTCGGATATTATTCACGGCCAACGATGCAGTTCACTGGCTCCGTCGTTGTATCCAGCTGCATTCATGAATTGAGTGATTATAGTCCAGCACCATGAAAAGGTATAAATCAGAGGAGTGAAGAGAGCGATAGTTTCCTGAAGCCTGCAAATCTTTAAAGTTTATGGACGATTTGCACATTTGTTTCAGTTCACAAGAAATGATTTATTTGATAATATTTCTTTCGACAAACTTATTCAGTATCAGTAATTTAGATGAAAAATTATACTACCTGACTAATGCATAAATGAAAATACAATCCCAGATAAGGTCCACTGCAATTAAGTACATATGAAGATTTTTTTCAAACCTTAATGTTCAATAAAATAAAACCGCCAAGAGATATTGTGTTTTCACATGATTGCTCAGAAACTGAGCTGTCATAAGCGCCACACGCAGCACCAAGTTACCGCACGGTTGTTCAAAGATGATACGTTTGAACTGGTGCTGTCGAACTGCGCAGTTTTCGCTGCTGCTGACGATCGGTGCGCACCTTTCTCATACTTTCAGCAGCGATTTTTTATTGTATCGATAATTTTTCATCCAAATCACGATGGCATTGAAAATATTGTAAAGAAATATAACTGTCAACGGTTTTGAGAGCGATATGAATTTGCGTTTCCTGCACCTTTAGTGAAAGTGAAGACGATTTCCAACATTTGCTCGGTTCACAATGGATTATATTTCTTCAATATTTTCCTCAACTAAACTATTAATACCTAAGTAACGCAGATTATATGTAATAGTAAAAATATATAAAGGCAATGTATTACGTCTATGCATCAATAAGGATTAACAGCAATGTCTTACTAAGATTTTGAACAAAGAATCAATGTTTATAATTTTCAGTCACATAATATACTTGCTAAAAGTGAAAAAATATCTCAAATGGTAATGTCACCATTTTCTAAGCTAATCTGTTTGGCTATTTGACAACTGTAGACTGATGTGCGATCCGCATTACTGACGGCGATTTTGAAGCTGAATAGGTGCGTGTTAAAATAACGTTTAGGTCAGTACCAGTGACCAGAGAAATATTATAGTACTCCACATTAAATAATGAAAAATATAATCAGATAATCACCAGCACTTTAGCGTTTATAAGAAAAATATTTTTTTCCTAAATCAAAGAAACCATGTTAATGATAACTTTGCCGCGATATTGCAGTTTTTACGTAGAGCGAGTTTCATGAAAACCTGAGCTGTCAAATAAGCACCACATGCAAGGCATCGCAGTTTACCACGGTTGTTGTCGTATTACAGCTGCCGTCCTGCGGTTAAAATGCCGGTA
>JASCZW010015427.1:0-20576 GCA_034211315.2 Aedes japonicus | reverse complement strand
AATGTATTGACAACTCGGCCACTGTAGCACTTTTAACTCTTGACTCGAATATGAAGAAATTACTTTCAAGCGACTGAGCCACGGTTTAAAATGGAACTGAATCGACAAACACTGAGTGCGGCGGCGGAGTGAACGGATTACTCTTTATGCTTCTTTCCTCTTTTTACAACTGCGTACTGACTGCACTTCAACGACGAGACAGACAGATACTTCTTGCGCGAGCGAAGGCGTGTTTAGAACTGTCATCGACCGATGCGAGCAGAACGCAAAAAATGACAACTGGCAATGACCAGTTTGGCTGCAGCAGGAGGAAGATCTCATTTTGACGTTTGCGTACCCGTAGCACAATATCGAGGGTATCAAAGCTATTGCTTTAGAGACATTACAAATAGAAAAATATTTTCTAGATGGGTACACAGGAAAGAAATCTTTGTAGTAAAAACTACCATATTACCCGACTATGCCTATCCTTAAAACTATACAGAAATTTCGGTCAATTTACTACGTTTTATGGTAAAGCTTTGTTGCGATTGAATTAAACTTGCCGAGCTCAGGAACGCAATTGCTTATTTTTTCAACATCATTTTCTGAATCTAATCGTACAGAATTAGGAAAAAGCCAATGAAAATTTTGTTTGAGCGGCCTAGGAATTCTAACACCTTATGTAAACAAAAGCTCCTGAACTGTCAAAAAAGTGAGGTTAATTGATTCAGTGCAATGATCTATGAAACCGATTACCACAATTCAAGTTAAGTTGACCCACAACTAATTCAGAATGTTTTTGAACTGCATGTACCCAAATCTTGATAGATTGACTGGACAAATTGAGGAATCAACTTGAAAAAAGAAGAAAACACCAGTGGTGATAAATCTGACAGCTCCCATGTTAAAAGAATAGAATGTGAAATGCTCCTCGAATAATTCAAATGAAATTCTTATTAAAAAGCGGTTTGTTGTACTGCTGGAAGAAAAATCCAAAACTTCTCAATAAAGACATTTTCAGCGAAATAAAAACAAAATTAAATAATGCCCCTATTGTGCACCGGATAAAAACCAACACTTTTAATTCCCAATAAAATAATATAAAGTAACATTTCAATCTATTCACCCTACATGCTAGAATTTTCAACAAATGTGAAACAATAAAATCAATAGAAATTGACTCCAAATTTGTTCGGAGAAAACGATTTTTCTATAGTTAAGATACATAACAACCCCCTGATTCTATTGTCGATGTCGCAATTTATATAAGATTCTATTATTGAAACAATAACAATGAACAATTTACATACGATTGATTCTATCGTACGGTTACAATACATTTAATTTTAAATATGTAGGTTTTTTTTACGGACAGTTCTAGATTTTTCTTGCATCATACAACAAACCGCTTTTAATAAGAATTTCATTTGATTCTTTTTAGAAACATTTTTAAAATTCGTCTATACTTTAACATAGGGCTGTCAGATTTATCATCTCTCGGTGTCTTCTTCTTTCTTCAAGTTGGATTCCCCAGTAGCATTTATTATTTATATTCGAAATATGATCCATTTGGATATATCAATCTAAATTAAATTTATTTCCTACATCTCCATCTTAATAAAATTATTAATCCAACTCAAAGTTTAAAGATTCTTAAATAAACTACTGGAATTTAGTATTTGCTGGACAAGTATTTTATTTTATTAGAAATTTACGCCATGTCTTCAAATTACAATACTAAAAACGCCGATGCATGATATGTGTATGATAAACAAAGAACTCTAAAATTCAATATATATTTTTATCTCTGGTGGGAGCTAGTTAAAAATAATCGTACACACTCGTTTGTTGTTACTCTAATCTGGTGAAAACGACTATATTTGTTTGTTCAAGATTGCAAGGTGGGGCGACCCCGGCGTAGTGGTAAACATCAATACCTCTCACTAAAAGTCACGAGTTCAGTTTCATCCCCATACAAGTTACGAAAATACCCAAAGGGATTTAATTTGGCTGTGAGAATGAACCAGCCCAGGGCTGAAAATCTCGATAATAAAGGCATAAAGATTGCAAAGGTCGATAACGCTTCTCTGTTCCAGTTAGGACCGTAAAATCGAAACTTATAGCCTAATAGTGCGATTTGTGTCGTTGGTCTGAGGGGCTAAGACTGCCTTCAGCGGGCGTTGCTTTTAGATACTAATATTGACGACCTGTTAGTTCTATTTATAGAGAAGATACTTGATGGTAATTCTCGGGTAGCTGACGATGCCATGTTTTTCGAAGCCAACATTGGATCCGTCTTCGTATGGTTTGTTTACAAATTTTGGCTAGATTCAACAGCTGTCAGTGGGGCGCCATAATTCTGGGCCCGCCGCGATGTTAGCTCTTTTCAAGACAAAGGCAATAAGATAGAGGTGCCAGCTACCTGGTAATTCTTGATTGCTAATAATTAAGTATTATTGTAATCTTTTCTTCGGGTAATCAATATATTTACAAGAAAGTCACTGAGACATGGACCATTCTCGATGAGGACCTCCAGAAAGCACTCGGTGTTTGCGAGAGCAACGCGTGCTGAGGACGATCTTCGGCGGTTGTGCAGGAGAACTGGTGTGTGGCGGCGAAGGGATGAACCACAAGCTCACTGCACTCTACGGCGAGACCCAGCACCAGAAGGTGGCCAAAGCCGGAAGGATACCGGTGGGCATCGTTGCAAGAATGCCAGGCCAGCAACACTGCAAGGGCGGTGTTCGCTACTGATCCGGTGGGCACGAGCGGGCGTTGGAGCGCAGAGATCCGATGGGCGGACCGGGTTGAGCGTGATCTAGCAGCGAGCATTGGAGAGCGGCAGCCGCCGACCGTGTATTGTGGCGTACTACTGTTTGATTATGTCTTATCCCTAAATGTGATGTTGAGACAAATAAATGTGTATGTATGTACAAGAAAGTATATCAATACAAAATATTCAAGAGTTATATAATTCTCGCATGATTCGCGGCTCCGTTCCTCAGATAATTTTTTAACAAGCAAACCGAAGCTAAAATTGACCGAAGAAAACGGATATCGAAGTAATAAACAAAATCGACTGAACTTATGCGAATATAAAAACTTTTCTGGATATCTAGCTCATATAATTATATTTTAATACATCATTTTATTATTTTTTGTTATGCAGGCAGGCGAGAAGGGTAATCATGGATACACAAGTTCTTTTACAATTGTAACCAGAGACAACTGATGGCATGTAATTACAAATGGAATTGTTATTATGATTTGTATTATTATATCTCTTCATTATACTTTGCATACTGTTCTATATAGCACTGTATTTTTAACATTTATAAAATTTTTATTTCCATTTTTATCATTACTCGGGTTTTAATGATTTACAATTTAACATAATCCTAATTTCTCGAGTACTTTTTCAAACAGACGTATCTGATTTTGTAAACAAAGAGGGGAAGTACGAATTTGATATCCGAACATGTTGTTATTCTTACTGTGATACAACTGTTATTTTTGAAACCTCTCCATTTAGTAGTTTTTATTGATTTATTCACTGTTTTTGTCGTTGTGAGCATATCTTACAGGGTCATACCAGCATATACGAATACAAAGATGTGCACAACCAGTAGAAGAAGGAAAGTACTGCAATAGAATCTGTATTGTTTATTGTGAAATGTGAAATGTGGATGTAGTAGATAGAACTAATGCCACAGAGAACAGACATTGATGTCCATATACCTTTTCTTGAAAAACGTGTGTAAAAGTCAATGTGTGCAGTCGGTATAAAAAGCAAGTGCAGAGAAAAACAAACAAAACTATTCAGGTTATGTGCTGGACTTTGTATTGATAAACATTGACATGACAGTTATCCTTACAACTGCAGCGCCGCTACTCAGAGCATAACGACATACATTTGAAATGTCGGTTTAAAGTTTTACACTAAGTAGCAGATCGAAGATGAACGTCTGTTCTCTGTGCTAATGCTGAGCAATAATGATGATGTAAAGGCAAAGATGATGTAAGAGTATGTGTAGGCAGAAATTGATAATCAAAACACTCGAATTGAGTCTTTACAATAAGCGTGATAAATTTGAGAGTAGGAGGAGAAAAAAAATCAGAGAGAATGCGGATGATATTTGATTGGTTCGTAATGTAATTAGGAACGATATAAATATGGCCTTCCTAGATTCGTTGGCTCATATTATAGTTAGGTAGGTTATCAAATTTTAAAATTCAAACCAACCAATCCCCGAAACATTAAATGAAACGACAAATAAAGACACATTTTATGTAAAAATTCGTTGGCTCATTCTTACGACCAATTTTGAAGACAACGGAGCAACTGTAGCAGCACAGCAAAGTAGCAGAACAAAGCAGCAATTCACGTGACTGGAACCTTCGGTCCGATCACGGTGGCGATGACAGCAGCAGAAGCACCAGGAACAACAACAGCAGAGAAAAAGCAATTCCGGGGCTGGAAACCTCGGTCGGATCACGACAGTGGATATGGACAGTTAGACGACAGGGTGTATTCATAGAAAGCCGGTATCAACCACTGACCAGGTGATGTGATTTTCAAATAGCAGCACGGTTTCGATAATTTGCTTGAACGATTGAGCAGTGGCATCTCATGAGAAAATTAACCGGTTGTGCACTTTCTTTCGAACCCGGACGTCAATTTTGACAACAATATCTTGCTCCATAGTTCCTCCTTTGCGAGTCTCTTGTGATATGCTACAAATAGTACTTTGTCAATGTCCCGAAACAACAGAATAAAATAGCAAATAGCCAGTGAGTAAAACTACTCTGTGCAGACCACAAAGTGCACAAAACAGACACTAACTCATCGGCAATCAAGTTATAGGAAAAAAAAAAAACATCTACAAACGATCCACGTGTGGTATATACAGGATCTGGTGCACCATTTGAAATGCCCAGTCTGCGAGTATTAACGGAGTATTAAATCGATGAATTCGATAATACATGATATATAAAATTTTAGACTGTGCAGTGCACGAGGTGCACATATGGACGAGACGCCACTGCGATTGAGTAAAGAAGGATGCATCCAATAAGCACAAAAAGGGGAACGTGAACGTGAAGTCATCAGTGCTAAAATCATCAAAACTCTTTATTTCATTAGGTATAGTTAGACAACAATGTTGGTTGAATATAAATCTGTTGCCTTTTTAAATTTGTTGTTTAACCCAAAACTGGTAAATATATTCCGGGTGTAAACCTTCTAAGCACCTTTTTTTTAATAAAACATTATTTCACAGTAAAAACTGAAAAGGGACTCCCGTAGTACAGTATGGGAAAGTGATTCCCATTTTAGTTGCACTATATACAAGCACTGTCAGACATATTAAAGTTTTAAGTTCACCTATTTTACACTCTTCATAAAGCCCACCAGTATTATAGGTAGGAACGTTTATAGCATGGATGATTTGCAATGCCCATGATCTATGCAACCGAATTCACATTTCTAATGTACAGATCTTCCTGATTAATTCATGAGTTAGCAATAAACCATGGTATACTTTAGAGAAACCTGATTATTTCAGCTGGAATGTTATTTCAGCAGGACTGAAGACGGCTGTTATCTACGAACAACAATCGTGAAGCCGAAAACTTGTTGCTGCATGTGGTGCTAATTTGGCAGCTTGGTTTTTTTTAAAGGCTATAGCAGCAAACACAATATCCGCGGCGGAAGTTGTCGTGTTTTGTCGTTAATTTTATTCGAGAGAAAACAAATTCCGTGTAGTACTTAGAGTGTAGTTATCACAGTGATAGCATTTTTCCATCAACCAGGTATTATAATGTTTCGTCTAAATTACGAATACTAGTAGTTTGATAGAAGAAATATTGTAAAGAAATATAAACCATTGTGAATCGAGCTTCAACTGTTAAAATCGTCACTAGCGCTACACCAAAAGTGGCAGGTTTCAAGAACTAACGCTTTCTTCAGTCCTCTGGTATTCGTTTTACAAATTTCATTCAAATTCTGAACGAACCTATAACATCATATTTCTTTTTTATATCTATGGACATTTGTTAGGTTCAAAACTTTATAACCAATTCGAAAAATCTATAAGGCTATCTGAATAAAGTTAAAACAATTGTGGACTGCCAAATTATGTATGTTTCATATTGTGTTTGATTGACAAACTAAAATTTAACTCCAAGATTAATTCCGAACGAAACGTTTTCTGAAAAAAATCCACGAATTACCATATGCCGAGCAATGAATAAGCTTTTCATTTTACATTGAACATTAAATATAATTATAGAATTCAACGCGCAAAGAAATCACTCTGCTTTGAATCAACAAAATATTAATACGTATACTAAATGAAAACCAAAGTTCCGATAGTGTACGGTAGGTTGGAAAAAGAACAAAAGTATTGAAAATTCCAACCTACCGTACACTGACGGAACTTTCAACACTTTCTCTTCAAATCTTTCATTCTAGCGAACATTACTGTCTAGTGGACAGTGTCCACTCTTGGTGCCTCATGGTGATGATCGAACATCACCTACTACATCATAATCGTTAATCCTCGCACGGAGAATACAAAACATAACAATTAGAGTCTATTATTTATTTTACGCTCGATTTTCTGTTTAGAACAAAATTATGACTTCCTCGAGATGGAGAAAATCGTTTTCGGAGAATGAGTACATTCAAGTACATTTTTTTCGGAAACAGGTTCATTCGAGGGAAATTTTTCGGGGAATGAATAATCTGATTTTTGAAATCCCATCCCTCCTCATAGACTTTTTCTGTACATTTTTTGAAATTTTGTATGGAGCGTAGATTTTCGTTAACACCCCCCCCCAGAAAAGCTTACATGGTTTATGAACATCCCCTTACTAGGAAACGGTAAATTACAAATAATAATAATTATATCATTTATCACGTCAGCTCAGTTTGCTCATGGTAGCCATTTTCATCGAGGAAGTTATTACAACAATATTGAGTCGTTTAAGACCAACTTAAGTGTCATGTGGGTGATATTATACCAGAACAGATCGCAATTATATAAGTGGAAATATCATAAGAATTTTAAAAAGCTACATGAACCCTCATGCCCTGCGGGAGAGCACTCTTTGTGACACTTTGTTGATTCAAAAACGATAGGTGGATTTATGAAACTTGATCCAAAATATATTTTAGATGCGTAAAAGAAATAAATAAATAAATAAAAATTATTAAACCCTCTACCATATCCATAGTCGGCGAAGTCACGACATTGGACAGTGGTCCAGAATGCGAATTTAGCTGGAAAGATACATTTTCAGCCTAAGTTTGAAGTTTTGGAGCAAAATTGTCTTCCACAAAGTTGTTTCTAATAACAAGGCGCTTCTTTTGGTGTGAATGAAAACTAGGGTGGTCAATAATTTCAAGCTTGATGGCATATTTTTTTCTGTACCTTTTGATATGACCGAATTAGAGCATTTTATCCTACGTAGCTTAGGGTGTCCCTATAAAAATCGGTTATTTTGGTGTAACTTTATTATTTCACTTTTCTACTATTTTTAAGAGTAAATTTACCAAATGCACAGTTCTTTCCTAGTGCAGATTTCATATTTAAGTAACGAACGTCTCCTAACCATAGCCACGAAGGTTATAAAACAGGTACACCTTCACATTTTGCTTTAGTATTTCGGCAGTCGTAGAGCAGTGCAGTGGCTACACGAACTCAGCTGGCGGCAGCAAGCACCTTGAAGGGTGCACTAGTGAGCAGTCGTTGCTCAGAGAAGCGTCAACCTTGCTGCGAAAACATGGTTGCTGAAGCTTACGAGTTGGCTGGAAAATGCAGCCCGTGACAATCATCCCACGTCATCTGCAAATAGCCACCCGCAATGACGAGGAGCTGAACCAAGAAAGAAAGCCCAGGTTCAATCGCCTACCATATATCTCCCCGTCATTACTAAACCAATCTTTTTCAGGACTCCCAAATCAATTTACCATATAAAGAGTTTATTTGGTTGAATTTTTCTCAGCTTCGTAAATGACATTTCCGAGCGGATTGAAAGCGTAGCTACTCGGCTGACTTAAAACAATTGGCGGATGGCCCTGACGTCTTTGGAAACTCAAACCGCCTTTCGATCATGCTGCCGGGAGAGCTAGCCAAACACGAGGTTTCCGAGCGAACCGAAGACGTGGTCAAATAAACCAGCTTCATGGCGAAATGAGGTGGTGGTAGTAGCTGTTCCCTTGAACCCAAAATGGCCCTTTTCAGGGCCATCAAGTTGACATGTCTTTGGGAGTGCTGGGGCTTGGTTTTGGGGTGTTTGATTACGAAAAATATCTTTCGTATGCCGTAATGTTTTCGACATTAGACACATAGGCCTAGTAGAAACCGTATGCAATTGGAGGTGAACGAAACCAGCCTCTTGGGTAAAAGTTTCCCTAATGATCAATAACTCATTCGCACTACATACGTGATATAGAGTATCTTGATATCATATGTCATACATATTATTTGCAATAAAAGCGAGATGTCTGAATGTAGCTACCAAGACAGGCTATATCAAACAGTAAAGGTTGTAGTGCGAACGTTTAGTTGGCCACTCTTTAAACAATTAAGCGATCTTGATTGCACATTGCTTCGTAGTCCTACGTCAACTTTGCGTACAACCCCATTGGGCTGTCCCTTCTAGTTTTTTCAAGTTGGATTCCTCAATTGTGGGCCTGCCATTATGGCTCCATAATTGATACGTTGCGTTTGATAGGTTTATCATTGCTTTTCTGTCAAACTACTGTCAACGGGTACGCAAACGTATCCATTCGACACAATTTTTTCATTATGGCCTAACTGACAAATGTTAACAATGGCTTCTTATGTAACTTTCGCGTAGCACAAAAGCTACCCATGTAAGCCTCGAATTCTATCGGATAGGTGAACTATTCTTCTTCGAAATGCCCTGGTAGATTGATTAGGCGAGTTTTAAATGACGAGAATTTCGCGGAAAAACGCGGAAACATTGTTTACGTTTGTCAGTTAGGCCCTGATGAATATTCTTTGTCGCATTGTGGGCAAGTATTTACTCAATTTAAAAATTGTGCTGTACCTTCAGTGTGCTTTTCCGAACATGTTTAATTATGGTTGTTATAAGGGCTATTATAAGAGCCGAATGTTTGTTTTGAAATGTTTTCTGACTTTAACGAAATGCCTTTCTTTTTTCGTATCCACCCGGCCCAGTGTTTAAGTAGCATAACAAATTAATAAACACAAACGAGAGAAGGCAGCAACAAGTAATGCAACCAAATATCAGCATAAAATCGTTTTGCCACCACACCAAAAACAAGCCGCCACCGCCGACGATGGAGTTGAAGATTGCACATGTGAGCAAGGGAGCATTATTTCGGGAGAGTGGACCATAGAGCATAGATTGAGGAACGAGAGACATTGGAAGAAATTTAGCGGCAGCAGAGGCAGCATCCAGAGCAATGATCATCTTTTCTCACACGACGTTGGCTTTGGTTGCGTTGTTGGAGATGCATGGGTTTATCTCACCTTAAATTCATTGTTTATCGAGAAAGGATTCTGGTGCGATCATTGGCTGGGTGGTTGGATGAGAATCGTTCGATGTGCTGAGAGTTGTGATAGTCGGGGAGAGTGGGGTGAAAGGCACACATTCTCTAAAGTCTTATTTTTCTTACATGTGACTGTCGGTTATCTTACTTCTTATGAACTTATGAATGATAATTGTGACTAAAAGTCCCTCTTGTTTTTTCAATACAGTTATAGTTTCTAAGATTTTTTTTTCTGCTAGCATGGAGCACGATTGTTCCAGAGAATCGTACACCATATTGGGAGGGAAGAGCCCCGGCCCACGACGGTGCGACGAGAGAGCGTGAATAACAAACATGGAAAAACAGAATCACCGCTGGCTGCTTCGAATCATTTGTCTTCCGAGCTTGGAACGGCAAACATCGTTTTCGGAATTGGTGGTGGCCTGTTTCCAGTACTAGAATCTCCTAGCAGTCTGTGAAAAGTGTAGGTTTTCTTCGGAAATCTCTTGAACTTCGAGTCGGATTCGAGAAAATTTCGTTGCCACAACGACGGTAACGATCAAAGCAGCACTTAGGATATTTGTAAACTTTGTTGCGGTGGTGATTTTCTCTTGTGTTTGTGTGTTCTTGTAATGCCGCGCTCTGAATTCGCGCAGATCATAAGGCAGGCGCCGTCCGTCGGACCAGTTGAGTCGAATGTATGTAATTGCGAAGGAAGGAGCGATTGATTCAAAATAAATAATACTCTCCTTTCGGGATGAAACAGCAACAACAACGTTGCGCTAGTAATCGTCTGGGCAAAGTTCGATCGTGCTTCTGTGCATTCGAAGGAAGTTTGAAGCAATATTTTGCTTATTAATGTAATCCCAAAAAGTAAAAACCGGCAATAATCGCAGTTCGTATTTCATTCAGTGGGGTTAACGGCGGCAGTGAAATTCTAATGCAGCAGAGAGCAATAATCAAAATCAACGGAATCGATTTCTAGTTCGATATTCTTATGTGAGAACCGAACGAACAAATTAAAACATACTTTTTCAACAACCCCATCGGGAAAAAAACGAGAGAAGGAGTTCGAGGGTGAGAAAAGATCCCCCGCCGTTCAAATTGAGCAGCCGGCGATCTAAAATATGAATGGTGATAATTTGCTATTTATTGAAAAACATAAATAAATCAAATTGAAAATTCCCAAAACATATCGACTTTGGGAATATACCAAGTGATTCAACGACTTCGAATGAAAATGTATGCTAATGATAATGGAAGCATGATAGATTAGTTACGGAAAAAGTGTAAAACAATAAGAAGGAGTGTAGTGATTGAATAGTATACATTTAAGCAGTGTTTCTAAGACTTAGCACAATTCAAGCGAATACAAGTTAGCAGATTTCAATCAACATCTTTAATCAGATAAACTACAAGGTACGTACCAAAAAACAATTCAAAGCGATTATTAGGCACCCATGTTAACTAAATGTGGAATTATATCGTCCTGAGCTGGATAATAACAGTTTTTGAAACAGAACAAAAAGCTTTTAAACGATTACTTGCATTTGGTTTAAAAACATGTTTTATAAGCTGTGCTATATTTTTTACTACTCTACAGAAAAAAACATGGAATAAAAGCATGCTACTCCAAAATCATTTTATAACAGCTAGATAAAATTATTTAAAAATAACTTTTAAACAATACACTGATAGGCAAAATAAAGTGCCCACCTCATAGTTTTATCGATTTCTCTCATATAGGGTATGTGTCCCTTGACTCAGCCTATTATGCAACCATCGATCACATTTTTTATTATAACTCAAAGTTTTTAAGATAGAAGCAAGATTCAACTAGTTAGACACTTGAAAAGATAAATTTAATAAGACATTTGGTAGCATGTTTCACGAAAAGTTACACAACTCTTTTTATAAAGTCAGAAACATTCGAAGGATATGGATTTAATGTCGGTCTATAGGCACCAAATTGGGTCTAATCATGGATGCAAGTTCGTCCCATTCGATAGATCTGTTATTAAATGTTGTCTATGTACGATTTTTTTTTCTGATTTTCTGATTCATAGCGTTGTCAGCTGTATTCTTTCTACCCAACAAACAATTTTACAAATCAAACTAAAGTAAAACTGCCTCGAAGTGATGTTTATGTATGATTTATCAGCCATTAAATAATGAAAACATTATAATTCACTACACAATGATTTTGTTCCTTCGGTTTGTGCTTGGATGAGCCACTTGAATATAAAAATCCACAAATTCATGCATTTACACTTGAAATATATCAATAACAACGTTTTTACTACGTTATTGATACAACAGGCCATAATTGGGAACATACAAAAAAAAATGGCCCCAACAATGGGTCTACGATTTTCTTGTAAAATCATTGTTATTTTAGCTATGTGAACAGTTAGTTTGTAACGTGTAACTATTTTCTGCACATCCAGACTGCATTACTAGCTTTA
The DNA here is from genome assembly GCA_034211315.2 of Aedes japonicus. NCBI lineage: Eukaryota > Metazoa > Arthropoda > Insecta > Diptera > Culicidae > Aedes > Aedes japonicus. Next base: position 8,606 of record JASCZW010015427.1, on the reverse strand, counting down.
TCGATTCAATTAAGCCAAATTTAGATCACTTGAAGATCGTGTAGATTATCTGTTCAGCTTAACCAGTGAAATCATGATGCCCCAAAAGTTCAAGAAATCGAAAATTACGCAGAAGTGAACAGCTATAAGTTGATTAATAGTGTTTCAATTACTTCGTATTATATCGGTCATTCTAATAGCAACATGATTTTGTTGATTATCGCTAAATTAATAACATATTTGGTACATAGGCCGAATGAAGGAGCTAAGCTAACATTACATCCCGTTACCCTACTTGGTTCAAATTAAAGTAAACACACTGTATTTTTTATTATCTTATTTTTTTATTCTTTTTAAGTTTCACTTATGGAATACTGAAAAAAAAGAGTTTTACTTAAAGAAAAAAATCAATTTGTGTTGAAAAAACAGGGACAAAATAAAGTGCCCACATCATTTAGGCTACAGAAAACATAAATTAAAGTAAAATAAAAGCATTTCAATAATTGATGTGTCCTCCTTTGGCCTTCAGAACCTCCTGCAGAACGCTTCGACATGCTCTCGACGCTTCGGATGCGTTCTCCATTTTTTTCAATTGAATCAAATGCGACCACGTATACAAATGCACCAGGTTGAGCCGTTTGCTTCAAAACATGTCAAAATATCAAAACATAAACAATCGAGGGGTCTTCCAATGGAAATTTATCGAAAACATATCGATTTTTGAAGTGGGCACTTTATTTTGTCACTTTTCAACACATTGATTTTTTTCTTTTAGTAAAACTCCTTATTTTTCAGTATTCCATAAGTGAAACTTAAAAGAATATAAAAAATAAAATAAGAAAAAACTACACTGTGTTTACTTTAATTTAAACCAAGTAAATGAGAGAAATTGAAAAAACGAAGAGGCGTGCACTTTATTTTGCCTATCAGTGTAAATCACTAGACGCATCGCGCAGCTATATAACATTATCAGGGATGTTTATTGCTCCCAAAAAGTCAAACTAGTACTTAAAAAGGATTTAATCAACATTAAATTGATGATTTGTGGTATAACTTTTAGTTACGTAAAGCTATCGTTTTATGATATTGACTGTTCTGAAAAATATAAATAGACTTCTCTTTCTCCAATAAAATAAGACTATACTGTGATTATTGATTATTTTACTCTCAAACAAAGTAAATAAAAATGTTTTCTTTCCATCTACATTTTAATTTGCTTGATTTTTCGTAGGGTAGGTGAGTTCTCCAACTTTTCCTCTACTCCTCCACTACTCATAAGCTTCTGCACAGTGCTCTTTCCTACCACTTTCACCACTTTTTGGCCAATCTTTCTTAAAATTTTCAACACTATCCGCTGATTTCATGTGTTTTCTCAGCTTTGCCTTCCTCAAAGCCCAGAAAGTTTCGATAGGGTGAACCTCTGGCAAGTTTGGTGGATTCACCTCCTTTGGTACAAATACGGCATTGTTCCTTTTGTCGCTCACGCCTTCTTCCTTAGCTTCTTCTTCTGATCGAATGACTACTGACGCTGACACTGAATGACCACTGATACACAATCCGTTTTCTTTGCTCGGGAGAAAGACCACGTATTTTCAAACTTCCGCGCGAAAAATTGAAAAAAAGACAACATAAGTTAAATTTCGATGTAAACAACAGGATGCAGCCAAAAATGGGTTGAATACTGTACGCATTTTGAATTGACGACGGTTAATCATTAGTGTATTAATAACTATCGGAACAGACTATATGGTCTGGAACGTTTATGGAGCAATTATAAAACTCTATTAACTCACACTCAAAGGCATATGTGTATTTGACTGTTGAAAACGATTGTTAAACAATGTCATGCAAATTAGAGACCGAAGATTTAAATACGTTTTTTGATTATTTTAAATGCATAACCAAGGATGGGGAAGTTGGAGAATAAAGCAGCCTTCAATCCAGGATCCTGAGCTCAAGCTTGGGATCGAGCAAAGTGAAAAGTTCTTTAAAAAACAAGAACAAATATAAGTACCACAAATACTAAATTACGCATGCTAACAGTTGCTGAGGGTCAATAATAAAGCCAAGAAACGTCCTTTCAAAGTTTACTCAATACTTCTTGGTGTCATAAACAACGTTAGATAAAGTTCTTGAATAAACTCTTTTTGTAAACCATTGTTGACCGAAACAAAATGTCTCGTGAACAGCAATTGCTACAGTACATTTTATCGTAAAATTATTATGTTCTCTAAATTTTAATTTTACTTCGTCACAGTTCTTAATACATTCCATCACACTCAAAGTTACCAACAATCAATATGAAACTAGTGATTTGATGGTTCACCGTTAGTAGAACCCCTAGTTCCGAAATACACCTTGCATTCTGCACCTTGCTATACACTCTTGTGTTTTTCAATACCTTCCGGTACTGGCATCTTTGGCTTTGTTTTAATTCACTATGTTATTTTGACAGAATATTTGACGGTGTGTTGGTGTGAGCTACGTTATTAGGGCGAATCATTAAGCTTAGGAACGAGCTTGGTGCCGGTGGCTAGTACTTCCAGAGCCAAAAAATATATTCATTGTCTTCAGGACTATCCAGCCGCTGTTGTTACCGTCTTTTACATCAAGTCCAGAAATATCTCGTTTGCGTTTGAATTTTAGTTCATAAAAAGGCGGAAAATAGACGATTTTTTTGTGCTTTCAAAGGAGCGTAAATTTATCCGAACGTTGACTTCGGTTCCATCGTCCAGCAAATCACCAAGGATCTTTTCGTTGAAAATTTATCACATTAGTTAATAAGATTAAAGTTTGGAATGGATCGAATATTTCAACGATGAGTAAAAATATCTTTCACTTGCATTATCATTACCAAAACATCTCCTTAAATTAAAGTAATTAAAAATAACTATAATTTTGTGAAAATATTTCGAAACACATTTGCATTTTTGTAAACGGTTTACTTCAGTGAAATCGAAATAATCCTGTTATACTTTAAATAACATATACCGGTGAATCCTGAGCTGTTCATCAGCGATTGTCAATTTTGAATTAAAAGCTAAGTTTTTCTTTGGGAAGGTTCATTAATTATGTCACGCTGTAAGGGGAAAGGGGGGGGGGTGATTGGGAAAACGTGACAATCCATACAAAAAAATTTGAAGGTCCATACAAAAACGTGACAAGGGGTGGGTGGGTATAAAAAGTCATTGCGTAACGTAATTAATGGACGTTCCCTCTTCTTTAAATCATGTCATCAAATGTGATGTGAAAAACGTGACGAGATGTTGGGTTAATGCTTCTGCTCCGCCCTACTTTCTCAAGAAGTAAAATAATTTTGTTTAAGTTCTGAGCTGGTTTTGTACATCGTGGATGGTAGCAAATATTTTTGGTCAAAAGTTCAGTTTCAATTTGTGTGTGTGAAGATTTTTCGATCCCCGAGTCCACGTATTATTGGACTGCCCAAAGATTTCACCTCTGGGGGTTAAAAGTGCAGTAAAAAGTGCTTTTTAAGGATCCGGGTTGACGGAAGATGTCAATCAGGCAGGCTGAAGCAGCATTTAAAAAATCTTGTTATGGATTCATAGCCTATTTTTATGCCATGACAATAAAAACATGCCAAGATTTGTTTATGAAGAAAGAAATGTCAAAAAGTACAGCCAAACGGACCTGACGTTTTCGATGATTCAGTGAAATGGGAAGTACTGTTATCGAGATTTAACAATTGTGAATAATGTTTACCGAAAAATTATAAAAAAAAGATGGAGGGCCAGACCAGTTTTTCCTTTCTGCAGTTTTGAAATTCCTTTATCAGCTGAACATTGTATTTATTCTTAATAATTTGATTCAAACGGTCATAAATTTGCTATCATTACGCGTATCACTTGGAAATTATTGTAAACTTACTCTTAAACGGAATTGAATGTACCGATTGATGTTTTTCCCATATCTTGTGACATTTTGGAAAGTGAGGCTCTGGCACCTTCACCATTATGTTGACATGTTTCAACTCCAGGTTCTCATTTTGCAATCGGAATACTGGAATATTTGACCTTTAAAAATATGTTGCAGTTCCAAGAATATGCTTAAAGTTCCAACGTTAACGCAATTAAACGGAGCTGAGTAGATACAGCAAATGATCAGAAACTGCATTTTCTACACGCAAAAAAACCGCAGTAGAAACTACCATTTCGAGGGTTAAATTTAATTTAAACGCCAACAATTTTCACCTGACTATAAATGCGTTTAATTTTACCATGCCTGCGATTAGATCAACCATGGTGCGGTTGATATCAATATGAGGTTTGTCAAATATACCACAAACGTCGAAGGTTTTACCATAAACGTAGTAAGTTTGACTGAAATTTCATGGTAGTTTTAAAGATAGACGTAGTCGGGTAAAATTGTAGTTTTTAAGCTTTTAATCTGTGTAGATGCCACTCTTGATACACGTACTACGTACACTCGCTCTCTGAGATAGCGGCCAAATAGTACTCCACGTTTCCTTCAGACACATGAGTTAACACAATATAACTCTTTTCTACACAGATAAAAAGAAATATTGAATTTCCTGCGTTATCAATTGCACATAAAAGGAATGCTAGATTTGGCAGAAATTAATGGGATATTTAATGTAAATTTAAGCCAAATAACGCCTGAATCTAGTCTGTTGTATGAAAGATTGCAGGCATTGTTGTATGGCGCATAAAAGATTTCGTTGTTTACGCTTCATTTGGCTCGGAATTAAGCTAGGGAAGTTTTACACGCCTGTAAGAATTCACATTTTTTTCTGTGCAGTTTTAAACTGGTTCGTAGTGATATTAAAATTACGGCTTTAAAAATATGATTTATTTAGTAAAAAACCAAGTCATACACTCTTAAAAATTTACTCGTTTTAATCGTGACGTAATGCTTGTTAATTTTTCGAGACGTAATTTCATGTATGACTCAGTCTTTTCTTCATGTTGACTTATTCGCCATTTCTCATTCGAAATATAATATAATGTATGTGACGAACTAAAATAGTAAAATTGAAATGCCTGTAACTTTTTCTATAATTTTTTTCAACTACTCAGATAGATTAATTTTCTGCGTTATATAATGTACATAAAGGGAATGCTAGATTTGGCATACATTGATGGGATCTTTCATGTAAATTTAAGCTAGATATCGCTGGAATCAGGTATGTTGTATGGAAGATTGCAAACATTTACATAGTTTATGTTGGCTTTGGCTTGAAAATTAAACGAGGAGCAAAATTTAGGCGTCTGTTGAAATTCATAATTTTTTCCTGTGTATTTAAAAACCAGTTTGGGACATTGCTTCAGATATATTTCAGCTCGCCAGAAATGGGAAAGTAACAGCTCTTGCTATTACTCTCCCATTTCTGGCGCAACTTCATTCGCCCCTCGTTCACGATAGTGCTACTCGAGAATACTGGCAGAATTCCATTTCTTGCGAAAGTTACTGATGTTACTGATTTCAACTTTAACAGTTTTCCGAACATTCCCCTCATATTTATTACTCAGTATCTCTCAATGGGTCGACACAGTGGAACATTTGGTGGGTTAAAATTTTTGGGCACACATGGTATACAATTACTGTTCATTAATGCCAGCGTATTATTAGCGTAGTGACTCGTCACGAGATCTGGACAAAATAATGTGTATTCAGCGTGCCTTCCAATGACTAATACTTTCCTCGACATTTTTTTTAAGGCTAATAGCAGTCTTGGATAGGGTTCTCCCTTAGCTCAGTCGGTAAACGCGTCTAAAAAGTAACACCATGCTGGAGGTGGCAGGGTTAGATTCCCGGTCTGGTCTAGGAATTTTTCGTTAAGGAAAATTTCTTGACTCCCTGGGCATAGGGTATGATTTTACTTGCCACACAATCATATTAATGCAAAAATGGTGCCTGGCATCGAAAGCTCTTAATTAATAACTGTGGAAGTGCATTTAGAACACTTGCTTTCGGAGCTGCAGGCAGTGGCAGCGGCTGAATAACAAAGTCAACTCGATTTTTCCGGCCAATCGCGACGTAGCGGTGGTGATGAAGACGCTGCCATTCGCCTTCAACTTCCTCTTAATAATAGACCAACATCTCTCAATCGGTCTGACCTGGGGACAGTTTTGTGGGTTGAGTTCTTTCGGTATAAACTGATTCCCGTTGGTTTCATACCACTGTACCACTGTTTTACTCGTAATGAAAGCTTGCAAGATCTGGCCAAAATATGACAGGTTCATTGTGGGATCTAGTGAATGGCAATATTTGGAGATATTCCGTTCTGTACAGCTTTGAATTAAATGTCTTAACAGTGCTGAAAACCTTGGTCTTCCTACTGCAGCTACAGATGCCTTGCCAAATCATGTATTTACGTGCAAATTTATCTGCAAACACAAACTTGAATTTACTAGGAAGAGCTCGCGATCCGTAGCCAAGTATTCTTTTCGTCCCGGTAGCTGTTTGAAATCGGCCTTTACATAGGTTTCATCATCCATTAGGAGACAGCCATTAAATTTGGTCAACACCTGATCATACAGTTTTCTGGCACGGATTCTGGCCACATTGTCAGATATCGATAAAAAGATCAGGGATGCCTACAAGCAAAAACCAGCGACTTTCGTTCGGGATGTTGCGAAAAAAACTAGGGACCTCGTCGAGTAACGTCATGCGTGCCAAAGAAAGACTTGGGCTAAAAACATACCGGAAGCAGAAAAAACCCAAAACGACCCAAAACAGGCCGCGTCCGTGAAGCCATGGGCCCGCAAACTCTACGATTCGTTATTGTGTAGAAATTCTGGGTGTATAATAATGGACGATGAAACGTATGTGAAACTAGATTACAAAACGCTTCCCGGACTTCGTCCCCGAAACGAAGAAGACAATTTTTACCGAAAAATTCTGTAAGAAGGTTATGGTTTGGCAGGCAATATGCGAGTGTGGTAAAATATCTAGTCCGTACATCACAACGGAGACGATGAACACTCAGAAATACGTCAAGGAATGTCTCCAGAAGCGATTATTGCCGATGATCAGGCAGCACGAAGGTCAAGTAGTTTTTTGGCCTGATTTGGCGTCATGTCATTACGCAAAGGACACTTTCGAATGGTACAAAAGTCAAAATTTATGTTTCGTGCCGAAAGACATGAATCCGCCGAACTGCCCGGAGGCACGGCCAATCGAGCCTATTTGGGCTTTAACCAAAGCAAAGCTTCGAAAATTCATAAACCAGCGGACGACATCCAAAATTTTAAAAAGATTGGCCAAAAGTGATCAAAATGGCTGGAAGTACCACTGTGCAAGAAGCTAATGGGTCATGTTCGAGGAGTCTTGGCTATGATTTAATATTTTGATTAAACGAGAGTAAAATATGCCAAATTTCAAATAAAATAATTAAAACTAAAAAACATGACTTTTTTGGTATTTTGAAAGTGTGCTTATAGTTTCTGGAACAGTCTATAGTTAGGAGTAACGCGTTGACAATTAGTAAACATCGATCGGATGCAAGCCGATGTTCACTGTTTGTCATCTTACCATTCCGAACTATCTTTTAGCTTACTGCACCCAGGTAGCCATACTTGTGACTAATTTGAATCAAACACGTTTTCAATTTTGGGTTGTTTCGAAATAGCGTGGTAATTCAGTTTTTTCTGTAATAACGCAAAAAGAAAGTCGATTAAGAGAATTCATACAATGCAGACAGACCCTTAGGATTCTGAGTGCTAGAGATGTTAAACTAGTTACTTCTCCGGCAAAGAATCAGACTAAGGTTGTGTTCAATTCGCGAATAGATTTCAATTTTATTTTTTGACAGATGGAAAATAACCGATTAATCGATTAAAATCCCTTTGTTGTTAAGAAACAAGGTTCGATAAAGTGTATGGTATTAATTGAGTTTGCCATCTGTCAGAAATTGAGTCAGCTCGAATAGCAGTCATAATCGATTATTTTCCATGTGTCAGTTTAGGTGAAAACATAAATTAATTGGCGAATTGGAGCCGTGCATCGTTCTAACGACACCTAGGTGGCGCTCATGTGCATGTGATGATCAAACCATAATAAGTGTCAAAAGGCTATGAGTGCTGTAAACATGTTCAGTAAAATTACGTTTTGTCACGAAACTAAGCGTATTATAGAATTAAAACAGCCGGAAAACTGTTGAAAACAGTTTTTGCAACGTCATGGTAAGTAAAGTAGGGAAAGATATGCAATGTAAAGTGGAATAATTCGTTATTGTTTAAGATAAGAAACGGCTCGAATTCTGATCAAGTTGAAAACGCAGCTCCTTTCTTGATACGGACGAACGGAATCCGCCACGTAATCCAGTGTTTCCACTAGGAGGATGCAGGTTTTGACTTCGTCCTGGTCATCCACTAAAGCAAAATAAAAACATTACCCCACACATATAGTGGCGATATTTTCAAGGAGTATTTTTTTAGCGATATTTTTTACAAAATCACGAAAAACAATGTGTTTTACTAAAAGCAAATTTTAATTCCAACTTGTGGATGGATAATGTTTATGTTTGTAAGCCGATGAAACTACTACGGGAATCCTAACCAATTTAAGAAGCATCGTCGGTTCACTAGTTCGTATTTCCACTCACAGAGTATACATGAGATGCAATAGTTTAACTGCAAGACACCAAT
>JASCZW010015426.1:0-20583 GCA_034211315.2 Aedes japonicus | reverse complement strand
ATTTGGAATGATCAATTCTGTTTTCAGCTTTCCAGGACTTGTAATTTATTTTTCAGTAACAGTAACAGTAACAGACTTTTAATTTATTTTTCAGTAACAATCCATTGGATGTATCAATAAACTTTGAAATTTAGGTGATGAACCAGTCCAGAATCCTGAAAATCACAATAATAAAGCCAAAAAAAAGTTTGAAATTTGAATAGCATTTTTGCCAAAAATACGATTTGGATAGGGAGCATGGGACTACCTTCTCCCTATTGTTAAAATTTCATGGAACGAGGGCGGGCTCTTCGACCCCATATATTGGGTTTAATCTGTCAATCGAGGGCTCGATTCTAGTGCTGTCAGTGTGTACTTGCTTTTGGAAGGAGATTTATTCTTTTCCCTATATTCGCGGGTTTTGCGTAAGTGTCTCTGCTGTCTCTGCTGCCGCCCAAACGTTTTGGCCCTTCATCTAGGAGCTTGATGATCACAAACAATAATAGAATCCTGATCAAATCGTTTTTCAGATTAATCCACTGCTATGGAAAGTTACCTTGCTACAATAGATGGTGGTATTACAGCATCATCATCGTCATCCTGTGGTTTATGAACAGTCCCCTACTACATTATGATATGTTATTTAATATATATATATATATATATATATATATATATATATATATATATATATATATATATATATATATATATATATATATATATATATATATATATATATATATATATATATATATATATATATATATATATATATATATATATATAACCCGTAACGCTGGTAGATCACCTTTTCGTGGTGCGTTACGGGGTATCAGATCTACCACCGAACCCTAGTCCGAATTAATTCAAACTAGGGAACATATTTGTTTTTGTAGTCAAAGGAACGTATAATTGGCCTTATTACATTTTGTCTTGTGAAAAGTGATAATACTCGGGTTGCGCCACCGAGGATGAACTTGGAGTAAAGAAAACATGGTTCGTCTTCATTTATGTGAATTCTTATTTTCTATTTGATGTTCTATAGTTTGAATTGGTTATGACTAGGGTTCTGATGTATGGTCACTATCGGAGTTATTGTTTGTTTTGTTTGCAATGAATCCGGTTTTGACTGATAAAGGGGCGCGCCTTTGAAGAGTGCTGTCGCTCACAAAGGGTTTAAACTAGGACAGGACCTACCAGCTGTTAGTGCAAAAACAAGACCATTTAGCTGTCAGAAAAGACCGTTTTTTATTGGTCGCTATGACAACCGCCTCTACCGCCTCCGTTGAGTTACGTTACAAGCAGGCAGTTTGTTGTTGGTTTGGCGGTGTTGCTAGTCACTGCTGTTTCACTTTTTTCGTTTGTGACAACTGAACAAATGCGGAAATAAAAGTTCACTTTCGCAGTGGTTTATTTAACGAAGATTTAAGAGTAACGCGTATTTTATATTTGAATTTTTAATATCATCCTTTTCTTCCCTGTAAGGCAATTTTGTATTCGTAGAGCTTTAAATTCACGAACCTCTCAATTTAAAATATTGACAATTGTTAAACGTTTGCTTTATTGAATATTACCAAGTATTAAAAGAATATCGACGAATTTTGATTTTATTTTTAATTACATTATTTTCAATGGGATTACTGTGTAAACATATCTGGCAACACTGGAGCGACCCCCGTATCATAGCAATCATAAATTTATAAGAGGTCATCTCTCTCTGAGCTGGCAGGTCCTGTCCTAGGGTTTAAACAGCGGAAACTTTCAATTAAACCTGATTCATTGCCAACAAAACAAACAACGACAACTGTAACAACACCGAATACTTCATCATTTCTCAATAGTGATGAAGTAACTCGACATGCACTAAACATGGTTTATGTCCCGAACAGAGGAAAAAAAATTATTATATAAATAATATCATTAATACTATACACCAACACGGCCCTACCTCTATTGTTTTTTAAATATGCGTATAAAGGCGTCAGGCGATTCAATTTGGAAATTATGTCGTCAAATCTCTCCATGGGAATTCAATCTTTTCAACGATAAGCTAAGTTTGTTGCAAATTGGCTATAAATTTTAAAATATTTGTTTTTGGCGTGTAAGAATCTAGAAATTAGAAGAAAAATTATTATTTTCCATTTAATTCCAACTACCTTTGCTTATCTTGACAGATACGCGTATTTCGTCTATAATGTCCAAACTTCTTCAGTGTCTCGTACTTATAACTCGACTTTGTAATTTTTACAACATTTTACATAAAAAGTTATACGATTTTCTAAAAGTCACTGATACATCACTTTTTTGTAACTCTTTTACCTCTTGAGTTATGTTGATTTAAAAAAAATCGATCAAAAAACTTAAGCGCTTTTCAGCCCTTGCGCTGAACTGGCCGGCTTGACGTGCCGCAAGGGCTCAGTAGGGATTCCAGGACCCGAAGCTAAGAGTCAGTTCCATTGTGGTTATATCACATCAATTATTTTTGCCACTATAGCAGCAGCACATCGATATTGTAGATATACTATTCTTTGTAATTTCAGGTCATCCAAGGAACTCCTTGGTATTTTAAAATAATTTAAAATATATTTTGTTATTTCGGTGGTTATGATAATTTATCTAAGGTTAGTAGTGCAGCCAGTCCAGCGAGCCAGTCCACAATTGCAGCAGGATCACAATCTGTAGATATGTGAATACAATTAAAATTGGTATTATTATTTTATACTATAACATCCCTTCGCTATATTTTCTATATTCTTTGCCATTTTCACCGAAAAAAAAATGTAGGAAGCATTATGTACGACAAATTCTACTCAAAATAGCATTTCCCTTCTTCACCAAAACTATATAATTTATAATCATTGCTTTCCTGTTTTCCATTATGGTTTTACTTAATCTACGTTTTTGGCATTATTCATGCTTATATAAAATTTATTTCTCCTAACTTTTTGCTGTTTCAGCTTTTCCAAGACTATTAGGATAATAAAACATATCTAATCTTATTTTTCAGTTACAAACCAGTGGATAACAGATATATATTATACTTACGCTTATTATGTTATTTGACTATCACTGTGAAAACAAATTCTTAATAGATATTAATTTACGCTAAGTTACGGATATATATTCTACTATAGTTTATTGGCTTGTTCGTATTTTGATTTTACATTATAACGTCAGATTTTTATTTTATGTTAGGATATTCAATGATATGATATTATTGTATTTAAATTCATTTGATAAAAATTGCTATAGTTACTGTGAGACTCACTACAAAAAGTTTTTGTGATTCAAGGAAACGGAACAGCACTTCCAAATTTTTTGTTTACTATTCTTCATATGCTATATAATTTCAGATCATCCATGGATATTCCAAGTATTGTAAAATATGTTTGAATCAATTTTTTTTCTCATAGCTACTATATTGTCTTAACTTTCAGGTTTACAAATGGAATTGTTACTATCATTCTTACATTTACTTACTATATTAAATATCATTATAATAATCATTCACTATATTTTTTATCAGTTTAATATTCACTATATTTCATATATTACTACATGACATTGAATATATATTGGGCAGGGAGGGAGCATCAGGGTATCATTCAAACTGGAATTGGACAATGGAGTGGTATGACAACCGGCGTCTAGGAGGGAATAAACAGTATCATTTTCGCATCCTACCGATTCGATTGTGATGTTGCGAATTCTACTCCAACAGTTTCAGCGTGAGTGACGCGCCCAACCCCCCCACAACATGACAGATTAACTTAGTTTCGTGAAACCACTTGCAAATCGTAGATGTCGCCCCGCAACGTAAACATTGGGATCGTCCCTGACATATGCACCGATTTTTCTATTCGGCGCAGCATGTTTTTGTTGCGTCATGAGTGGTTGCAAAAAACAAGCAAGCGTACCATATCAAAAGAGTCAATTTTTATATTCACAGTATAACTTCAGTAATAAGTAATTTAATTATTGAAATACATATTTCACACGGCTTTCCTCCGAGCAAAGGAACAACCGCGGCATTTCCTCAACCAAGGTTGTTCGTTTCGAAATTGTTACACCGCGTTACATTTTGTGAACAGAAAGTCGGGGTGTAATGTATCCAATGAATTTGAGCATAAGTGAGGGTAATTGATTGGCCATAGAAACCGTTTAAACAATGATTTTTTTTTTTTGCTTTTATTTACTTAGACACTTCATGTAAAAGATTCACATTTACGCTGGGAGGAAGCGGTTGTCAAAATTCATATATGTATTTACTATTTTGAAACCTCTATCTCCCTCACGAGAGGGAGTTAAAATTGCCAAAAAATGCGATACTTAATATTAGAATGAAGGCTTGACACCTCGGATGAATTGTTACTGTACTCGTATCAATGTGATCAAGTAACTGTTTGCTTCTGAAAGCAGGATTCGTTTGCGGAGTTTTCTCAAGTGCAAAATTCAAGTAAGACGATAAAGATTGAAGCAGTTGAGTGGGTTTCGGCGATATTTGGAAGTGAATCTATTTTAGATTTTTGTTTTGTACATTATTAAACTTATTTTGCTAGTATACTAGTTGTGTAACTTTTGGATCATTTAGAATTTACATTTTACAAAAAATTAAAATCTACTCTACACAAAGAACTTTAGATTATTGGTTTGGTAAACGGATTATTAATCACTCTTGCTTCCCATACGTTATTTCGCTTTCAGATATATTGATACGGCTAACAAACAAATATTCAAAAATAATGGACTTCCGGTTTGAACGATCCCTTGAAACTCTTGCGCAATTGATGATTCACCACTTCCCTAAGGAAACGCTAATCGGCTCCCTCATCCCCTTTGAAACACACAGCATACAAAATTATGTACCGATTGTCACACTTAATAACTCTCCCTCCCTCCAGTGCGAGTAATTTAAGTACGACACACTTTTACGTTTCCACAGGTTCCGTATTCATTGCAAGCGTAAAATGTAACACACTTTACATTAACATTTTTTATCGCACACAATATCACATGTCATATCCGCATTCCGACCTTTTTAGAAGATACGCTAGATTTTTTTTCGGTTTGACACGTTTGACAGTACCACTGGACCAAATTTTTGAGTTTCAGTGATAATGTACTAGAAGTGTCAACTTGTTCCCGGGTTGGACGCGCCCTTCTTAACAAGCCATCCCGTAGAAAGCTTAATGAGTATTGCGAATTCGGTTATGCGATTTGTTGGATCGTATTGTTGGAAGGAGAATCTTATGTTCCCGCGGGTTTCGCGTAAGTGTCTCTGCTTACGGGTCCGCTCAACCGTTTTTGGCCCTTCATACAGCGTTACTGTGAATGCAACCCGGTAACTCAATTTGATCTTGCTATTAAATGGAGCTGCATACATGACAAAGTCGTAGAAGGGATGTACCCAAATTATGTACCCAAATTATGTACCCAAATCTCATTATTAGAGTTCAAGCGATCGATCGATAAGCTAAGTTAGCTGAAACCTACTACACCCAAAATAAAAAATTTTGGAATGATTTGGTTTCGCATGATTTGGTTTCATTTCTCGTAATGGATCGCAACTTGGAGAAAAAATGTAACATTGGTCGTGGGCAAAAAAAGAAACACATCAATTCGATTAGAAAAATTTAATGTATGCGTGAGGATGTACAGTTGATTAGCAGTAGTAAATTCAATGGCTCACAAAAAAAAAGACTACAATCCGCTACTGAGAGTCGAACCGCGACCGTCAGCATGACGGCTCTTCATTGTAACCATCCAGTCACCACAACAAGTTGAAGGGAACGGAATAAAAGCCCTACAGTTGCTTCGGTTGTCGAGGCACTCAACATTACAACAATGAAGCAAATGTCGGTCGCACACAGTTACATGGCTTCGTTTATTTCATAAAACGCATGGTGACTTGATGAGAGGGCGATAGGAGGGTGATGACGAGTGCAAATAAAAATAGAACACTTGGCAGCGGAATAGCAACAGTGGCATATGGCGTAGCGGCGTTCTGTTCCATTGTCTCACTCATATTAAGAAGTTGTTGACGGTTGAACAAAAACCCAACGGTTGCTGTGACTGTCGAGGCACTAGGCACACAGCGATAACCGCTTGCACACACTTGCATGGCTTTGTTTATACCATAAAAAGCTTAGTGGATCAAGATGGGCAAAATTGCTTTTCCAGAATCATGCGGATTTCTCAAGATATGATTGAAAAAACTGCAATTGCATTTTTTGCTACAATTTCAACTTTTGGGTGTACAGAAATCTTAGCCTCGATACTAAGGCTTGGTTAAATGTTGAATGAAAGTTGAATTTCCAAATTTATTTTGTGAATAATTTTAGTAAATGTGATCCAATATTACAATCTATGCACCAAATCTCTTCATGAGAGTTCAAGCTATCAAGCAGTACATTTTCTAAAACCTGCTTCTAAAATATAAATTTTGGAGAATTTGAGACATCGATATATTGTATTCTAATGTTTGATATGTTTTTGTTCATATTATTTTTTGTTCGTTTTTTTAGAAATTATTAAGGAGTTTTTATGCCAACGTATTGTGTCAAATTTACGATTTAAGGTGATTTTACCCCCGAGGGGCAAAGTTCTGTAGTTAGCTTCAGAAGTTGTAACGGAGTAGATTATGCAAGCAGGTGTTGGCAACTTTCATTATGTTATTTAAACCTAAAAAAACTTACGATCAATTTCGGCAGTGGTCGCGTTTTTACAAAAATACTTGACCATTTCTAAAAAATGTGTACGCGAATCTTTCCATGAAACTTACGACTATTATTTATTTAGCTTAGTTTGATGATTTCCTCCAATAAACTCTTCGCCTCGATGTTTTACTAAAGCTAGGTATGATACATTTTGAAGACATGTTAAAATACGCTATTTTGTGAATATTTGTTAGAAAATATAATTCAATTTACAAACTTTTTCTACACATCTCTACATATGCGTTCAAGCCATCATACGGTGAGCTCAGTATTACCTATTCTAGTTATAAATAAAATGAAGAATTTTACAAATCGACTATTTTCCATCTCGTATCTTTGTACAAATCCAAAAAATGTTTTGAAAACTGAAACGGACTATTTCTCTTAATTCAACTTTTTCCCCGGATAAAAATAACCATACAATTACAATACAATAATATCAAATAACATTAAAGTATATTTCTGACTATGAATCTTATTGTTCATGAATCAGATAAAGGAAAAATGCATATTGTCATTACAATAGATCTACAATTCACTCCATATGCTTGGATTTTCAACAATTGTGAAACAATACAATTAATAGTAATTGGTTCAAATTCGTTCGGAAAATAATGATTTTTTCTATAGTTAAGATACATAACAACCCCCCTTCTCTATTGTCGATGCCTAAATTTACATTAGATTCTATAGTGGTAACAATCACTGCTATTGTCATCTTATAGTTGTGAACAATATTATTAACTGTACATACTATAGATTCTATTGTATGGTTACAATACATTCAATTGAAAATCTATGAGAATGTTTTATTCGGGTCTTTATTTAATTGATTACCATCATTTGTGCTCAGATTGCGTCAAATAAATGATTTGAGAGATGATGTTTTTCTAATGCTAGAGGGTGATACGGTCAAAATTTGGTCAAGGGAAAACGCGTGTAAATCGGTGAAATCGTTTATTTAAAAAATCAAATTAAATTTCTTTTTCAAGTTCAATTAGTATAAAATTCAGGAAAAATATTCAGTTAGGCTTCCGCTTTTCCAAATCCGAATTGCGGGGCCTTACGCTTGACCCCTGCCATCAGATTTTGTACAGCCACCTTGTCCACCTTCTTCGCCGCAGAAAGCCAGTTTGCCTTGAACTGATGCTCGTCCTTAGCAGTTTTTTTGGTCTTCTTTAGGTTCCGCTTGACAATAGCCCAGTATTTCTCAATTGGGCGGAGCTCTGGCGTGTTGGGAGGGTTCTTGTCCTTGGGAACCACCTGCACGTTGTTGGCGGCGTACCACTCCATGGCCTTTTTACCGTAATGGCAAGATGCCAAATCCGGCCAAAACAGTACGGAACAACCATGTTTCTTCAGGAAAGGCAGCAGACGTTTATTCAAACACTCTTTCACGTAAATTTCTTGGTTGACAGTCCCGGAAGTTATGAAAATGCTGCTTTTCAAGCCACAGGTACAGATGGCTTGCCAATTCAGATATTTCTTTGCGAACTTTGACAATTTCGTGTGCTTGAAAATATCTGCTACCTTTCCTCTTCCTTTTGCCGTATAAAACTCCTGCCCCGGAAGCTGCTTGTAGCCAGCGTTGACGTAGGTTTCGTCGTCCATTACCACGCAGTCAAACTTCGTCAGCATCGTCGTGTACAGCCTCCGGGATCGCGCTTTGGCCGTCGTATTTTGTTTATCATCGCGATTTGGAGTCACTACCTTCTTGTAAGTCGATAGTCCGGCTCGTATTTTGGCTCGATGCACGGTTGTAGACGATACACCCAGCTTATTTGCGGCATCTCGGAGAGATAGGTTAGGATTTCGCTTGAAACTACCGGCAACTCTCTTTGTCGTCTCAGCGGCTTCCGGTTTTCGATTTCCCCCCGATCCACACTTCCTGGCTGTCGACAAACGTTCCCCAAACACTTTAATTACATTTGTAACGGTTGATTTGGCAACTTTTAGCGTACATTAATTGTTATGTTATGTATTCTCCGTGCGAGGAGTAACGATTATGATGTAGAAGGAGATGTTCGCTCATCACCATGAGGCACCAAGAGTGAACAACAATGTTTTTGGCTAGAATGAAAGATGTGAAGAGAAAGTGTTGAAAGGTCCGTCAGAGTGCGGCAGGTAGGAAAATTAACAGATGTTTTTGAAAATTGAGCGAAAGGGCATGTATCCAATGGTACTCGAACCATGGACGTCAATCTTTGCCTAACATCCCACTGCGGGGTAGGTTGTAGCGACGGAACAAGTCCGCCACTTCAACAGGCAAAAATTGACGCATGGAAAGACGCTCATGTACCACTGTGGCTTGTATAGTTTATTCTTAGCGATCTATTGTGTGCACTCTGTTTACTGATGCGCACATGGGAGAGGAAAAAGGAGAGAGTTCCTCTCCCATGTGCGCATCAGTTAACAGATGCGCACATGGGAGAGGAAAAAGGAGAGAGTTCCTCTCCCATGTGCGCATCAGTTAACAGAGTGCACACAATAGATCGCTAAGAATAAACTATACAAGCCACAGTGGTACATGAGCGTCTTTCCATGCGTCAATTTTTGCCTGTTGAAGTGGCGGACTTGTACCGTCGCTACAACCTACCCGCAGTGGGATGTTAGGCAAGATTGACGTCCGTGGTTCGAGTACCATTGGATACATGCCCTTTCGCTCAATTTTCAAAAACATCTGTTAATTTTCCTACCTGCCGCACTCTGACGGACCTTTCAACACTTTCTCTTCACATCTTTCATTCTAGCCAAAAACATTGTTGTTCACTCTTGGTGCCTCATGGTGATGAGCGAACATCTCCTTCTACATCAACTTTTAGCGATTTTGCCAACTTTGCGTGCGAGTAGCTCGGATTTTCGCGATGCGCGAGCAAAATTTTGATACGCTGCTCTTCTTGCTTGGACGGCATTTTGACAACTGAAGAGTGAATTCCAAAATCAAAATAGGAGCAACATTCTACACACACACCTTCAAAATGAGGGGTGTTCAGGTTTTTTAAATGCAAAATTGAAAGAAATACGTCAAGTTGATATTGACCAAATTTTGACCGTATCGCCCTTTAGGTATGAAAAATATGTTGAAATTTGAATTTCCACTATTTTGTGAATATTTTAAGTAAGTATGTTTCAATTTTCAAAACATGTGCACAAATCTCTCATTTAGTGTTCAGACTATCAATCGGTGACCTTAGTTTGCTTGTACCGTCTATAGAAATCTAAGCCTCGATGTTTTACTAAGACTAGGTGTACTAAATTCGATTAATTGGGTTATTAAAATTAATTTGGAAATTGTAGAAGGACTATTTCTCTTCATTTCTTATTTTCATGCCATTTTTTCATTGATTTCGGGCATTCGTGCTTACAAATTTCATCAAATTAACGATTTGAGCTGATTTTCCCCCCGGGGCAGATTTCTGTAGTTAGCTTTATTACTTGTAGCGGGAGCAGTTGTATGCAAGCTGTATGGAGGAAAAGTAATTATCCTAAAAAAACGAAAAGGTGAGATATGTCAGTGACATATCTGCAAAGTCGACGTAGGACTGCTTGTTGATTTGGAGGAATTGTAATAGAATTAATAAATATCTGCTTTATTTTGTTCAGTCTAAAGACTCATCAAACCATATGTTATTAGTTTTAGTTTTCTACGAAAATACGAAAATATTTCCACAAAATAACTCGTGAAGTGGCCCTAAGAAGGGCCGTTGGGTATTCAGTTATTCACTGTTTCTGGAGTGATCTGAGTAGAACCGGTAATTGTCGAGTACCAGATGTTGATTTGGTAGACAGTCGAATGGGTGGTCGTTGTTGTTGGTTCTGTTCCGTGAAAGAAAAGCATATAATATTTATCTTTAGGTGTTTTAGGAGCGTTAATACTGTGTATGAAAATCTTGAATTCAATTCTTTAGAACTCCTTAAGTGGCCCTGAAAAGGGCCGTTTGTACAGAACAATGGTCCAGTGCTAGGTGACGGTTGGTTGTCGAATGGATAGATGTGGTCATTCCAGTTCATGTTCCACAATATCTGCTACCTGTTGATTTAATGGTAAAGGGTGCTTCGAATGCGAGTACAGACAACATAGGTCTATGATACGAAAAATATGAACAATAACGTCTGCACTCTACGCCGATATTTTTAACAAACGTTAAATCTATACAAGAACCACCAAGTGTGGTTGCTTCATTCGAAGGTTTGCCAGCGGGATATTGCCATTATTGTTATTGTTTTAATAATAATGAAAATTATTATTAGAAGAGTTTAAATCAGTAAAGATATTATCTTTCAAATGTCTTTACACATAGCTAGAATATCATGAGAATTTAATTTATTTCTTCTATATTCTGTTTCTTCTCTACAATCAATTAAGCAAACTCTTTAGTTGGGAAAATTGTGTTGAAAAGGACCCTTTTTATTAATTGTCGGGGAGAGGGGGGGTCTTCTCGAGTAGCAAGATGGCCTGAATTTTCTACTGCCTCTTGGAGGTAACGTCATGTTGAAGTAACGCCATGTAGTGAAAATGTCGATAAGCTCAAGATAAAATATTAATTTAACAAACTCTTTGATTGGGAAAATTGTTTTGGTCGCCCAGAAAGAACAGGTTGTATTAATTATCGGGGGGAACATAGGGATCAAATTGTCTTCTCGGTCTTCTCAAGTAGCAGGATAGCCTGAATCACCATGTGAAATTGTCAGAACAGAGAAAATCGGGATTTACATATAGATAAGCAGCATCAGCTTCGGCCACTTTATCCGCACTTGAAGTAACGCGAAGTAACATTACAACCATGCGTTGTAATGAAAATGTCGATTATCTTATGATAAAATAATATTTCAACAAACTCTTTAATTGGTAACATTGTTTTGTTCGTCCTGAAAAGGGCGGGTTTTTATTTAATTGTCGCGGGGCAACATGGTACACGATCAAATTTGCTTCTCGGTCTTCTCAAGTAGCCTGAATAATTGGTAGGAAACCACCCTTAGAAATTGTCAGAGCAGAGAAAATCAGGATTTACATATAGATAGACGCAACTCGGCCATTTTATCCGGGCTCTTCAAGTTACGCCATGTTGAGACGGTGCGTTGTAATGCTTTTTTTCATGACTCGATTAGCTCATAAGATATTAATAAAACAAACTCTTTAATTTGGCAAATTATTTGTTCGCCCTGAAAAGGGCGGGTTTCATCAATTGTCGGGGGAACGCGATCGAAATTTGTGAAATTTGCCACGACCAGCTGAATATTTGACAGGAATCCACTGTATGTACTGCCATCGTCAGCTGCTTTTTAAGTCACGACCAGCTGGGCACTGCTGGCTACTGCTGGGTACCGACCGCCAGCTGCTGCTGCCACGACCAGCTGGGCATTGCTGGGTACCGCCTAGCTTTTCCTCCCACCCGGAGATCCGCGCAGCTCCAACGCTGCCGAACGAATGAGGCATTTGTTCGGAAATGTGCCTTTTATCATGGCATCGGGTACCATTGCATGAACAAAAGGGGGTATCAACTAAAGCAATGTGAATCAAATTCATTAAAAGGGGAGGGGAATCAGATGTTTCGCCAAACACTAGCGTGGAACAGAATTCACCTCTCGAGAACAAAGAATAAGAAGAAGAAGACGATGGGAGACGTCTCTTGCTTGGATTTGAAAACTGTGCTAGGAAATTTGGTTAATTTACTCTGCGAATTGAAATTATAAATTATAAGACATCATCTTACATTCACGTTATTTTTAATAAGTTAATGTTAAAAATCAATTGACTTGATTACTAAAACTGATACGTAGAATTATTTCCAATCGGTTGGTGCAAACGATATGAAAATCGTTCATGCAATGACTTAGTTATCATCGCTCAAAATATCCAAAACGACCCGTAACGCGGTCGATTTCAGAAATTTTAGAACGGCGCCCCAGTATAGAAATGAAAGACGTAGTCCTACGTCAAAATATGAATATGTGACAAAGTCAATAGTTTTGATACATTTCCCAAATGGAAATTTCATTTTCTTTCGATTGTCATCATTAGTTTTTCTAAATAATGCACCACAATCTTAGCCTTGATCGATTTGTAGTTAGCCTCAGTCGCACCTTACAAAAGCATACAAGTTTCTGAGGCTAAATCGCGGCTAACTACAAACTGCTCTTTTTTGCATTATCTTCCATACTGGGAAGACGAGTTAATATATATTGGCCTCTCATTTTGCAATCGAGAACACTTAGCTTTATATAAGTCATTGATCTTTCAAGTTTCTAGAAGCATAACATCGAACATCAAATAGTAAAGCGATCGAGGTTTTCGAGTACAACGTGTGTTGCGTCCATATTGTATTAAGGACTTCGTGTTCTCAACGTTGTTGACAGCTCGTAGACAAATCTCTGCGCTTCCAAGCTTTTTTCAGTTTGGTTCGCCAACAGACACTTTCCTTCCATTTGTGCGACAGGATGAGCTAATTTTTAACAAATTTTGTCAAATTTGGAAGCTCCTTCTTGGAATGACCAATCAGTTCTAGCAAAAATTTGTCCAAACGATGTTTTTTCTCTGGAATCCGGCAAGTAACGTCAGACGGCATTGCGTACAGCTGCCCAAATTCTCCTTTGACTTTGTAAGCAACTGCAGCGCTCAGATATTCTTTATCTACGAACGATTCTAGACACAGATGCGGAAGCTTTTCCACATTAAGGGCTAAAGGAAGATTCTGTATCAATTAACGATTAAGATTGGACTGTCCGACGCTCGAGCTTAACTCTTTTCTCCATAGTGGCTCTACAAGTCCCGTAGAATCGTCTAAAAGAAACGAAGTCATAGGAGATTCGAGCTGGGAAACGACTCGACCATTGCTGCAGACGTGAAGATAAAATTCAGGTTTGGTCCCAGTATCTTATCGTGTACCGCATCAACCTCAACAGCGAACACTTTTGATCGACGAAACACCGACGAAACTTGGATGACTTCTATTCAGCTTTCTTTCTTTCTACTTCCTGACTTCTTCCACAAATCTTCTCAAATAAAGCAACATTTGTAGTGCTCTTCTAGCACCTTGCTTCCTCGAACTCCTACAAGTTCCCTGAACTTCCAAGATGTTCTGTTTTCCGAACCACCAAAAGCTTCACAAATTTCTAGACAGTTCTCTGAATTTATGGGTTCTCTAATTTTCTGGGAAGTTTCTTGAACTTATGGGAAGTTCTCTGAACTTCTGAGAAGCTCCCTGAATTTCTGGATAGTTGCCTGCACTTTTGTGAAGAACCCTTTACTTTTGGGAAGTTATCGGAACTCATGTGGAGCTCCCTGAATTTATGGAAAATTTCTTGAATTTCTAGGAAACAATCTGAATTTCAGGGAAGTTGCCTGAACTTCTAGAAAGAACCCTTAACTTCTAGGAAGTTCCCTGATTTTATGGAAAGTTCCCTGGGTTTTTCGGATGTTCCCTTAACATCAAGCAGATTTGCAAAACCTCGGGGAGATTTCCTGAATTTCTAAGAAGTATACCGAGCTTCTGACAAGGTCCCTGAGTTTCTAGGAAGTTCACTGAATTTATACGATTTTTTGAATTTTTGGGAGCATTTTCGTTCATCAGTTTCTTCACCTCTTCCGGTGTTGGAGGACGCAAATAGTCCTTAGGATAGATTTGCAAAAAATCCTTAAGGTCTCCAACCCTCAAGTTTTCGTCGAAAGAACTAGTTGAGGAACCGTACGCCATCATCCGTTAGGCTGAAGTGTACCTTTGTAACGGACTCAGGTCAACATTTCCAACTGCATCGCAACAGCTGGAAAAAGTCATCAGTTGACTCTAGTTGACGCATTATGTCGCAGGAACATCTCCCTTGACATGTTGAAAAGACTCAAAAACTTCTTGTCAACGTGACCCTCTCGGTTTCGACGCATGTTTTTCCGCTGCCAAATTACTTATCAGCATTACCAATCTAATATCGTTTAAGTGAACTGCATGCATTTACACACTCTGATCTGGCGTGAGCGAATCCGTTTTCCTCTTCGTCCCTAATTGCCAGGATGCGACTCAACTCCTCCTTCTCCATACGAGTCTTTTCCGATTCCGCTTTTATTTTAGTCAATTTCTCCGATTTTTTTTAGCATTTCTACTCTACATTTGGGTTAAACAAAGGCAATAATATAATGCTTGTGATTACTTGAGTACTTACCCGAATTTTTTTTAGCATTTCTACTCTACGTTTGGGTTAAACAAAGGCAATAATATAATGCTTGTGATTACTTGAGTACTAACCCATATATACCTATATATCGTCAACGTCAACCAGTCCTGTGTATTTATTATTTTCTTATTTTATTTTATCTACTTTTCCAGATTTCATTAGTTATCTACTTCCGATCCCGTTGGTCCTGCTGACGGTTCAGCTGGTGGTGCTGGCACATAATTCAGCCTTGTAGAGATTTCCGGAAGAAACTCCGGTCTGAACATCGCCTCTAGCTGGACGAAGCGACGCTCCAAAAATTTGCCTTGGCACCCTCCTTTGCCTCTTCAGCCGGCCCTGCCCCTCCCACGATACGCCCACGTGGTTACGACGTTTTTCTCGCCACATCTAGAGCAGTAAAAGGTATTATTCATGCTGAGTGAATCAAGATCAGTGTAATATGTGGATTACTATTACTATTTATTTTGTTAAAACATATTACAATTGCGATTCACAATATGACCAATTTTCTGTGTATTCTCACAAACACGCTAAAATTATAATACCTTAAAATGTATATACATAAAACCATGCACGCTAACATCAGTTTACACAAATATGGTTGAAGAATACCCATAATCGCGAAAAGTCACGGGAATATCCGTGATAAAAACCACTCCTAACTTTTTTTTTTGTTAAATCACATATTTTGTATCAACTTTTTATTTTCCGCTGGGAGGTTCCCGGTTGCGGTATGGCTTCGGAATAAGATGCCATCCACGCGGATGTCACTTGCAAAACTTTGCAGCGCTTCCTTCTGGTTTGTAGATGAGCAAACGCAGGCGATAATTTGCGAGCAATTGTGAGGAAAAAATCAGACACCGACAACAAAGCAAAATAATCTTGCAGCTGAGGTGTGTTGCTATTGCTGTATTTAACATGGAATGAAATCTAATGAAATAGAAAAAAGAAGAAGACAATTTGCTGCGCGTTTTTGAGGACCCGGAAAGAGAAAACCATATTTGCAAAATTGTATAGGAGCAAATATAGGTCAAATTTAAGTTAAAAATTGAACTACTTACAAACATTCTGTAAGTTTTCTTAATCAAATAGTGTTTAAATGACATTATGAAATCATTCTGTTGAGTTTGACGAGAGTTATTGAAATGACATCCGGTAAAGAAAAGAGAAACGTAGTTCTGCGTTAAATATGCTCCCATGTCACTTGCGTTAAAAGATAGAAAGTTGCTGTTATTCGCAAAAAAAAATATAAATGTAAACTACAACTATGTAAAAGACATAAATTTTCACACTCCATTTTTTTCAATCTTCTTCCTTCTAGTGGGTTACAAAATGGAGGTCGAAAAGAGATGGCACTAGCTGAAAACCTCGCAAGACAACATTTGTCTAAAGTCAACCATATCGGCGTAATCGCAAACGATCACGTTTTTCGCCGTTCGAACTGCTGCACGATGGGCAAAAACGAGCCAAAAATCGGATCTTTTATGGCCGCTAGTTTCAGTCTCTTAGGATGAGCATTTCTAGTGTAAAAAATCACGACACGGGAAGTTGTCCATTTTGTCCGATTCTCCCCATGATTATACCTCAAACTCATATGTCATTTAGTTTTATACATTGATGTCACCAATATACCCCCCACATTTGCACTGTACTTATGTTAAATTATCCGGAGAATCGAATGAAGATGACACTGCTTTGATTTGACCTTTGGAAGTGGTCCATTTTACCCGAATTTCCCTCATACTTGAGAAAACTTATATAGCATACGGTTTGACCCATCACTATTATCCCCATTTGCACTGTACTTATGCAAAATTGTCCGCAGAATCCAATGAAGATTATACTGCTTTCGTTAGATCTTCGGAAGTGGTCCGCTTTACCTGGATTCCTCTCGTACTCTCATACTCTCATACTAACCCAACTTAAAAAAAAACAAAAACTGAGTATTAGTTCCCACGCTAGTTACTCACGCCCAGAAATTCAAATTATCGCTCAAGGCTCGTATAAGCCACGTATCGCTCAAACAACTTTTTGCTGAGCAGACCATCGACAATATTATCGGCTCTCATTGATCGCTGATAATTTATTATCCTCTCCTATCCAAGCAGGAAAATATCGCTCCTTCAAGATCGGTGAGAACATTTTATCATCTCCCAACATTTAGAAGGTTCCACAGCTTGTATCACCTGTTCGTGTAACTCATAGCAGAAATTCAAACGGCAACGGCTGTTTTGGTGTTCGTAAAAGGCGCAAAATCGGGTTCTTGAGAAGAGTGAAAATTCATTATCGCCTGAAAAGTAACGCCGAAAAGGAACGAAATTATCGGCTCTCTTTATAGAGTGAAAAGATATTATCATCGTTGCTTTTCTCAGGAGAATTATTTTGCTTGATCAAATATCTCTCGCTCTTTGTGCCGATCTGGTCTTTCTCAGCAAGGACGAAAAGGAACATTTTTCTTCTCAGATCGGCGAAAATTTCAATCCCTGTTCACGACTGAGTAAAAGCAACTCTCGTTCTGAATTAGAGCTCACGGCCGTTGTGTTTTCTTAATTGTCAAATATCTGGAGTGAAAAACTCAGTAACCATTTTCTTGTGTTCGAAAATTCAGAAAGCAAAATGCTGACGAATAAAAATCTTTCAGATGCGTATCTGAACTCCAAGAGGGTTAAGGAACGTGTATTTCAAATTATATCTGCAACGATAAAAATGACGAAGAAGTACAGGAAATCGTTAAAAACAATTTATGCGCCGTTGGATTCGCTGCCGTAGCCGAACTAGATTCATGGAAAGGGAACAGGAGTGGCTCGATTGCGATTTCATGGTGAGTATATTATTCAACTGTTATTGGAAAGGAGGCAAATTTAGTGCCTCTTTAAGCTCAATTGATAAGGATGTGGCTATACGCACTTGCAAATTGTAGATGTCTCCACCATACGTAAACAATGGGATCGTCCATGGATGGGACAACTACTGTTAAGCATAGCGCTCGCCATAGCCGTGCAGTGTTTCATAAAATGATTAACTCTCTGTCTGTTTTTGTGGTCAATGTTACTCCAGCAACTTTGACACGCTATATATTTAGTATCTGAACCGACTTTGGATTTTAGTTCGGAAGATGATAGAGGCACTCTTAAACTCAAACTTGAGAATGAGTTGGTTTTAAATAACTTGAAAATAATGGTGATAAAATAATTTTCTTGGAAGTATCTTCAAAACTAATAATGGGGCTAGCACAAGCTATTGGCAATTTTTTTATACTTCTCCATTGTACGGTAAAACTCTTACATTCTAAAATTATTCTAAAAATTCTAAAAATCGTTGGACAGACAAAGGGTTGAGATATTACATAACTCTGTGTGTACTGTACATATCATAAGCCTTATGCAATTTTTATCATACCAAATTGCAAAACAGGCTGCTGATCAATGAACTCCATTTCATCAGGCTGGTTCTTCAAATACACTTTGTGCTACAGAGCAGTGTGAAAGAAGCGGCAGTGGGCGAAACCGTCTGCCATTCCAGAACCTTTCAGAAAGCGTCAAGGACGTGAGAAGTAGGCATCTATCTAAAGAGCCACTCGAAAGGCTTTTGCGATCGGCGGAAAAAGCTGCTCACCACAATTCTTCCTCAGCCACAGCGAAGCTTCAAATATCTCAGAACGAAAGGTGACAAGTGGGCTTCTGATATGTTACAGAACCTTAAGCAAACCGAAAAACTACACGAGCCTTCAGCAGAAATGTTGAAAACGCGGCTTAGCCTCAGTAAACGGAAGTACCAGGCTGTAGCGAAATTCTCCAAGAAGGTTCTTGGAATTAAAATGTTGAAGCCGTGGGAAGATGTAATGCAACTTCGCAATGAAACAATCCCTGAAATTTCAGCTCCGAACTGGGATAAGGGTTATCTATCCATTCAAGTGAAGTTGAGGAATATGATTGCCAACGATGTTACAAGAATGATCCAAATTGAGGAAGTTGGATTAAAGATGAGTGCACTTTCTGAAGGTGTGGCGAAAACAAAAGTCGATTGTGTTTTGTACGTAGCGGCTGGATTGGATTCCGCAACAGGGTCCCCGAATTACGAGCAAGCTAAGATCTTGGCAAAAGATGACTCCCTACTCACAGAATACATAATGTGTCTTAAGTTGGTAGCCAAGGGCGAAGAATTGTGGGTTAACCCAAGTCCCCAGTCAGATGTTTTCTGTCGTGCACTGTCTATGAGCTGGGTAAAAGAAACCGCAGATGTGACGAAAAGCATGTTCACTGCTTTTATAGATGAAGTTAACAACATCAACACGGACCCAATCATTGTAACTTTGGAGAACATAGAACTGCATGTATCGCTTTCAATTGTGTACAGCCTTATTGACGGCAAAGCGGCCAATGCAATTGTTGGTAATCGAAACACGCATGCCTGTCCATTGATTGGCTGCTTCGACAATGCCAATCCACTTGTTATGCCTTCGTATTATCACGCAAGAATAAAAAGGTGGCCGGAAATCCAGCCCAAACACATGAGGCTGTTAAGGCACAAGCACGAGAACTCGTGGATGAAATAGAGGTATGTTTCAACATAAACGTTAATCGTCCGAAGACAGGAGGTAGCGGTACGTTTAACCATGGGAACACGGCACGGATTTCGCTATCAGAACCTGCAAAATTTTCCAAAATACTTGGAATTAGCCAAGGACTCGTGGAAAATTTGAGAATGATCAGTTGTTTGGCGCTATCTTCAAATATTCTTGATGACAAGAAAGCTGAAGAGCTATATAATACCATCGAGCTACAAATAAGAGACGAATTTCCGTTTATAAGGAAGCTACCACCTTGCATTCACAAGTATAGCCATATGCCGGAATTTATAATAAATTTAGTGAATATCTAATGTTTCCTTTTTTTCGTACATATAATTCAAAAAAAAAAACAATGAAATTTTACCATATTAAATGTATTTCAGCCGTTTCCCTTGAGTTTATAAACACGGTCGCACGCATCTAGCAAGAAAAACTTGTCCAGAAGATAATCATAGATCTATAGATATAGATATAGATAGATCATTCTGGACCTGATGCGGATGTCACTAGCTTGGTCCGACGTGAAGATGTCCTTCACAGAGTACAAGCTGAAAAAATCAAATCGCCCGCAAGCAAACGAGAGCTTTTAACAGATGATGACATATTATTACGCCGACCTAGAAAGTTTGGAAAGCCAAACGTGCGAGGAACACAACGAAAAGAAGACCGAAAGTGAAAGTGATCTCGATACGGAATCAGTATACGAGGACAGTGACAAAGATTAGAACATAAGTTCAATAAAATTCTTTGGTAATCTAAGTTGAGTGAACAACAAAATCATTTATTTTTATTCCATTTAAGAAAACTTCTGCAATCTTAATCGATGTGTGTTCTTTACAGAATTAAAAAAGTCAATTTCTGAAACTAATCGAAAAATTAGTTCGTAAAACAATGCGTAATATATGAGTTTTCTCAAGTATGAGGGAAATTCGGGTAAAATGGACCACTTCCAAAGGTCAAATCAAAGCAGTGTCATCTTCATTCGGTTCTCCGGATAATTTTACATAAGTACAGTGCAAATGAGGGTTATATTGGTGACATCAATGTATAAAACTAAATGACATATGAGTTTGAGGTATAATCATGGGGAGAATTGGGAAAAATGGACAACTTCCCGTGTCGTGCGGTGGCTGAAACCATCTCCAATAA
>JASCZW010015425.1:0-20552 GCA_034211315.2 Aedes japonicus | reverse complement strand
TCTTCACTAAGATGACGACATTGTCTTTGCTGATCGTTATGCTTCCTGAGCTGAATAAGAAAATTTCGTCTATAAATTCTAACTTTAACTCTTGCTGCATTAACTTTTGAAAGATATATATTTTTTCCTCTAACGAAAGTATATTCTTGCTTAGTACATTTTGTCTTGAAAATTCGACTTGTTCTTCAATGTCTTCTAAGGCATGAATTAAAGAATCCGTACTAAATATTAGGTTCATATGTTCTACAATGTTATCTTGTCTTAATGTGTTATTGATCAATGATATTTGAGAACTAATCTTTCTTAGGGTATTTGTAACGTTATTGATCCTGTTTTGAAAATTGTCATTGATTTTGATTTGTTTCATCTGGTTGTTGGTTAGCTCATTATCTCGAGTTTGCAAAGCTCCTATACTTTGTTGTATTATTTGTAAATCTTCCTGATCTGGATTTCCTGCAATGTATTTTACTACTGTACCTAAAGCGTTTATAAGTCCTCTTTTTTGTCTATGAGGTTGTAAGCTTTTTAATTTTCTCTAGCAATAATGATTTTCCTTAGTAATGTTTCATGCAAATGATCCTTTATCTTTAGGGATGAGGCTATTTTCTCTATGTGGTTGAGATTGATTTCTATACTTCCTAAACTGAGTTTCTTAATTATTCTTTCATAGCCTAGTTTTATTCTAACGTTTTCTATCTTGAAAGCTATCATCCCATTATCGTTACCTACATCTTTGTATGTTGTCTGGGTTGTGTAGTGGATTAAGAAAAGTCTGAAAAAAATAAGGGAGTTTTTCGGTTATTGCTTGAGTCGATTCTTGTGGATTTTGACATTATTAGTGTCTTCGAAGGTCAGTGTATCGTTAGCTTTTACATGGACAGTCTTGTAGGGGTCTTTGTCTTTTGTCTGTCTTTGCGTAATTTTAACGTATTTTATGTCTTGTGGGGTTAAGTCGTGTGGTGTCTGTTTATTTGCGTGTTTTTCTTCAAACATTCGCTTATTTTTTGAAGTTGTGTTCTAACTGCTGATTGGAGATTTTCAGCTGCCTTCTGTATTTCCTCTACATCAGTACAATTTGAGGAGTTGAAAATAATGTCTCTAGGTTTCCTTTTAGTTACGGAGTGTATTGTGTTATTGTAGATGTCCGTCAATAAGTTCATCGTCTCTCGTATCGGTTTGTTGGGATATTTTGTCTTGAGGGTTCTGTAGAGTTCGATTAAGGTTGAGTGAAACCTTTCTACGATCCCATTAGATTGTGAATTACTGGCATGGTGAAGTGAAATGCCAAGGTCATTCAAAAAGCCTGTGAAATCTATAGATGTGAGAGAGGGCTCTTGATCGCTGACAATAGTTTGTGGTCTTCCAAATATTCTGATATGTTCGCTAATTGCTTGCTTCATATCAATTATTGTTCTTGAGTCTAATGGAATTATGTTAGCAAATTTGGAAAAGGAATCCACTATTGTCAACCATTTCATTCCCTTCATGAAAAACACATCTATGTGCACTCGATCGAAAGGTTTTTCGCCGAAAATACTTTTCTGAATTAGTTGTGGTGGTTTTCTATCGTATTTACTTTTTTTGCATGTATCACAACTATCTATATGAATTTTAACCTTTCGTTCGAGTTGTGGGAAATAGTATTTTTGGAGAATTTGCGCTTTATTTTCTTTTATACCTCTATGCGCATAATCATGTGTTGCTTTTACCAGTTTGTCTTGTTCCGAATCCAACCTCACGTCTTCCAGGAGAACTTCTGAAATGAAAATCTTGTACAACTTATTAGCCTCAAAATGTTTCTTATACGTTTCTTGTATCAGTTGCCTCAGTTCTATTGGTACTCTAAGGCAATTTATCCCTCTGGGGTTCAGGTATTTTTAAATATGTTTACAATATCGATTTCTGTGTATGCTGGTCTGAGAATAGTTGTCCGATGTCGTTTCGGGAATATTTCCTCCGATACATCTGAATGTATCTTCGAAACTTTGAAAATGATTTGTGTTTTGAATGTATTTATGGCTTTTTCCGTACACCAAATGAAATAATTATCGCTTGAGTCAGCGGAGTGCACCGTAGCTAAATCACTTTCAGTTTCTTCATCATTTGAATTGTCTTGGGAGTTGACATTTATTTCCTCCGTTTTGATCCTTGATAGGGCGGGCAAAATTGTGAAGTGATTTGTATGAAATTCTTTGTCCATCATGAAAGGTCCGTTCTTCTTCACAGGCACATGAATAAACTGAAATTTGTGTTCTGTGAGATTTAGCTTGTGTTCTTCTGGGAACATCTTTTTCATAGTAATGACCTTTCTTCCTATTTTTAAAGTATTACTTGCGGTATTAAGGATTGCTTTCAGATCTCGGGTGACTCGTAGCCAATGAGACCATCAAAATATTTATGGAATTTAAATATAAAAATTTCAATTTCTTTTTAATTCGAAAAATGTCAATTGAAGCCGATTTATTGATTGTATGTTGCCCTGCCATATTTGTTACCGTAGATATCGGTTCATCTTTACAACTTTCGACGTTGACATGTATAGGGGAAATATAGTTTTTATTCGCACCTGTGTCGACTAAAAACTTGAGTTCTACCTTTGTTGTCTGAATCGAAATGTAAGGTATGAAACTAGTTTTCTTCATCACGTCTTTGGATTTTTTTCCGTGGATCAGATGAAAATTTATTTCATCCGAGATAAGGTATTCATCATCGTCTGAATCGAGTCTGGAATTTTCTACTGATTCCTTCTGAGAATTGTATTCAGGTTCATTGTCCGAGTCAGCTTCAAATTCACTTTCCTTTTGTGCATGGTTATTAACCTGCATTCTTGAAACATGTGTCTTCATTGACACATCGTCGTCAGTTTGAAGTCGGTTTTTAAATTTGCCTGATGGTGTCCTATCACCGTACCGTGCATTAGCATTAGAGTTATTTGGTTTAGCTTTGCCTTGCTCGCCGTTCTGCTGTCTAGCGAAAGGTGTCAGGTTATTCGTTTTCCGATCCAACTTGTGTCGGTACGCGGCATTCGAATACTGTTGTGTGATTTCGTAAGCGTGCTCAAGTGTCTCTGGTCGACAACTTCTTATGTGCATAGAAATTTCCTCATTTAACCCATCTACGAACCGGGTCAACGTAAGTAAATTGACGAAAGTGTTAATAACCCTTGTGTGCGATTTATAATCGTCCATATTAGCAGCAGATGATTTTATAGCTGTGTCAATTGTTCTAATTTTATTGTAATATTCCGACAGATTTTTCTTGCCTTGTCGAATGTAAAATAACGATTGAATGTGACTCGTTAAATCCCTACGGTCACCGTATGCAGTTAGTAAAATTTCTTTGATTTCATCCCAGGTTGTGGGATTTCCGGAGGCTATCAATATTTCTCTAGCCTCACCGACCACTTTGTTCTTTATACTACGAATAATTTGTCCATAGCAAATGTCGTTTTATATTGGTCGAACAGATTAAGAGTTTGTTCAGCGTCCTGCACCCAGGCTGCCGCTTCTTTTCTATTCCCATTGAAGATGGGGATATTCCTGATCGGATCAGGTGTTGTGAAATTTAAGAATGGATCGTTAGCTTTATCTTTCAAAGCATTGATCGTTTCAATAAGCTGTGTTTGATTTTCGGTGAGTGTTCTCACTTGTTCTAGCAGAGCTTCTGCGCTCATAGCTGGTTTTGCCATGTTAGATTTTATTCAAAATGTTAACTTTTTCCCTATATTATGTCGCTACTCGCCTGTTGGACAGGGAAATTAATGTGGTAGCAAGAATCGTAATAAGAGTTATGACCGCCAGTGATATGCCCTCACAATAGAGATCTAATAACACGTTTCAGATTCCTACACTTGAGTTGAACTACACTGTAGCACTCGTTTGCACTTGGTTTCATTTAGTTTCACTTTATAGGTAGTAAAAACTTTGGTACTTACAAGATGATTCCTTTCATCAGGAGTTTTTGGTAATGATGCACGTAGAGATGGCTGGGGTGGGTTCCAAGTAGCGGGATTGGTCCTCCAAATAATCTCAAATCCTGGATATCCGCTCCAGAATAGCTGCTGCTGGATTATCGGTGTCGTCTGGGACTTAGGGCCGCTCGCCTTTGCAAACTCGATGATTGTGATATTAGATATTCGCTCCAACAACACTTTCACTTTGTTTCACTACTTGAACTACTCGACTGCGCCAGTTAGGTCGTGATTTATCTCGAACTTATAAAAAAAATATTTATTTCACTAAAAACAACTTTAATTACCATTCACTACAAAGTTACATCAAAACTGAATCTTAATTTCCTATCTCTAGCCCTTTTATTATGTAAAGGTCCCTATTCAGCAAAATCGATCAATATCGTCCGATGTGCTGCTCGTCCACGTTGCTCGTCCACGTCGGTCGTCCACGTCGCTTCGCTTGTTGCTGTGCTGGATTCCCTGGGTCATCATTTCTGCGGTGCGTTGATCGATGTGGTATTGCCGTTGGTAGTTTCCCTGGCTGTTGCTATGTTGATTTGGGTTCGGTGTGGTTATCCTGCTTCTCAATTAATGTGGTGGTGGTGTCCGCTGTTTCATAACTTATATATATATATATATATATATATATATATATATATATATATATATATATATATATATATATATATATATATATAATATATACAATATAAATACCCTAGCTTTGACGGTGATTCCTTAGCGATATATTTTTTTAACATTTACTCTGTTGATTTAGGACAAGTCGTTACGATCCCGGATATATCAGATTTCTTCTACATTTCGACACTGCTCCCTATAAAATGAACCGTATTGAAAATCAAAATGGTTCAACATGGGAGTTCAACAACAAACAACGAAATCACTCTTTGCTCTCTAACAAAACACCATACAAACAACTTTGTCCAGCGTGATTACCTGCCTGCCCATAAACGATAGTGGAAAGATTTTCTTCAGTTATTGCAAGCCACTGATGGTTTTAACCGCGGTGGTCATGGCATCGCGTTGCAGTATGTGGTTGCGAAAATTGTCCACTTCTGCCGCACCATTTACACCACCTCCACCCACCACCGGTCATCATTATGGAAAGCTAAAAACTGAACTACATTCGTGTGATCCTTTCTACCGCCGCTGCAGCAAATTTCCCTCCTAACCTCCATCGTCTCTTGTAGGGTTTTCCAGTCACATTTGGGTCCGAAAGTGTGCAAATAGCTATATAAACTAGCGGCGATACAAAAGTTTGAGCTCATTTTACCCGACCAACCTGAAAAGTGAAAAATTGCACCAAATCGCACCCCACATAGAGTTAGCAAGCGGAGAGCAGTTGCAGCAGCAAAATACGGAAAAAGTAAAACCAGATAGGCAACAGTGCTTTACCGGTCCCGGTTGGCCGTCGTATTCGTTCTGCGGTGAGAGCTGTGCTTTGAGTGCTCAGGCGTGTGGGCGATGCGCGAACAGTGGATTATTCTAGGAAAAAAAAAGTGTGCTCTAACTTAATTGGAAACAAGTTAAGGTTGCTGTCTTGTTGAACTAGTTACCGCAATTGAACCGAAAAGTTTATCGGATTCCAATCGTTTGGACTGAAGTTTGTGCCTTCAACGCAGGTGATTTAATAAATTTGAATACATTATTTTACTGCTCAATCGCACTTCAATCGAGCTAAACGTGGCCGTTGGTGAAATCAAGATAATGTGAAAAAATAGAAGTGATTTTCAGTTGCAACATATGTAGCACGGTGGAACAATTGGTGCAGAAAAAAAAATTACGTCGAATGTCGTGCGCATTCCAATCATGGACGTTCTTTTGCTTGACGAGTGAATGTGATCGAAAACAGCTGCGAAGGAAGTTGCAGCAAATTAATGAGTCTCTTCAGGAGCCCGTTTGTGTCAATTAGTACAGTCGAAAGCTATCCTAGAAGTTTCAAACGATGATTTGGTGTGGAATAGATCTGTGAAAAAGATTGAAGAATGAATTTAAAAAAATAGAAGCCTGACTTACTTAATAACGACATAGCAATTACATTATGCTTGAACAACCAGTTTGGACTTTTTTTTTATCATCAGTATTTTATTAACCAGTGAACAATTGATACGAAAAAAAGGAACGCTAAATTTCGAGGTAAGGGATATTTCATATCTCTATGTGTTCCGATATTTCACCACGATGGACCAAATAGAGTGGGGAGCGGTTTCGGCTCCCCTGGGACACTATTTCCAGCACGGTTTAAGCAGTAAACTACATTTACCATTTTTTGCAGTTCGATACTATACTAGATGAAGAATCATGATGCGAAAAATGAGAGTTGTAAGTTTTCGTCTATCTCGTTCTAGGAAAAAATGTTCTGCGGGTTGAAGCCACTCCCTACCCAATTTAAAAGTTAATATTTATTCAAATTTCAAAACACTTCATGATACCACCAAAGAAAGTATTGCTTTGTCTATATTTTAAAGTTAATTGGGCGTTCTTTTGAAAAATTCTAAAAGTTCTTAGATAAAAAAAACCGTTGCTGAAAATCAACCGAAAATCAAATGCAACATAAAAGTAGCTTAACGTTTTTGAGATTAGAGATTGTACTCGAATAAAAAACAACAGACACAACTGATCACCAGGAATTCATTTTAAGTCGGAAATGTTTGAAACTCTCAGAGAATAAATAAACACATACTAGCTCTATTTTTGCAAAATTGGTAAATTCAACCTACTCTCTTAGGCTAAAGCCGTCACCTAGGACTTAACGCCTTCTTGCTTACATGCTTTTCATCCACTCTTTCTTTAAGTCCTTGTCGTTTTTGAAGACCTTCCTTGTTTTCAAAAGCTTGGCCTTCAAAATAGCGCAAAATTTTTCTAGTGAGCGAAGTTCTAGCGTGTTTGCCGAATTTGACTACACAGATAAAAAGAAACATTGAATTTTCTGCGTTATCTAATGCGCATAAAGAGAATGCTAGATTTTCCAGAATATAATGGGATATTTCATGTAAATTTATGGCACATGTGAAGTTGCAAACAATTTCGTTGCTTACGCCTCCTTTAACTTGGATTCGAACGAGTGGATATTTTACACGCCTGTTAAAATGAATTATTTTTTTCTGTGTATTTCAGCACGCCGGGAGATGAACCAGCCCAGGGCTAAAAATCTCGATTATACAGGAATAAAAAAATATATATATTTCGGCACAGCCAACAACCGTTGGCTTCGTACCATTTCATCATCGGTAATCGCGTAATGTCACGATACCAGATGGTTGAAACTTAAGGTAGCAGTTTTAATGTTTACCCTTTATTGGAACTTTGGCACAAACTATGCAGCATGCAATAACTTCTGAAACATTTACTGTTAAGTTAAAAGTGTTTTTAAATCGATTTATTTTGTAAGAAACGTCCCAGCAGTTTCAATATACACCATGTACTTACTTGTATTTTACTGGTCCAATGTCCTTTCAGGACCACACTTGCGTCGTTTGCCAAGATACTCATTTATGGTCTATCTATATCCAGCTACTTGAGCGTCGTACACTTCCTAGGCCTTTCTTCACTTGGTTTAACAACCTAACACGCTGCGCTCCCCTGCATCCTGTACACTGCAAGTTAATCTTAGTTTATATTACAAAATCGAAAGTAATACTCACTAATCCATTCGTTGTTTTCAGCAACGAAACTGATTTGTTCTTTTTATGAAGATACATTCGTAATTTATTGCACGCGCAACTGTCAAAATGATGAAGCTTTTGTTGACACAGAAAGAACATTCGTACATTAAACGGAAACAATGCAAAGAGCTACGAATATTTGATCACAAATTAAAAAGAAACGTCTCTCTGGTGGTTGCATGAAGGACTGACAGATCTACTTTATCGACTCAAAATGTAATTGACAATAAAAGCGCAACCACGTGGAATTGTCCAGCGTTTTTTTTTAATTGTTTCAGACATGGGGTTCGAACCTGAATATTTGGAAAGTGCTGATTCTAAATCCGTGGTTGATCTCACTAGGCCACGCTGACTCGTGAGAACATGTTTGATTAATGAACATGAAGTTATAGCTCACGACAGCGCTTTGGTTTTTATTTTGGAATAGATAAATTATTTCCGCCCATACCAGCTGCAACACCATCATACATGAGTACGGTGTAAAAGAGAAACAGCGATTGGCTGGTGATCACGAAGTTCATTTCGTGCATTTTACAAAAAGGTGTAATGATAGCATTTCACCAGATAAAAAGCATTATGAATGTTTCATACAATATACGAGACATTTGTTCTATGTACAAAATCCATGTTTACGAAACGCGTGAAAGCTACTTTACGAAAATAATTTTTCAGTGTACCGGCCGAATTCGAGGCAATCATGATTTTTACGGGATAGTTGTCTCGCATCCTTACAATGTGTATCTCCAATAGGACCCTTCCAGCTCCAGTGGCTTTCTGGATACTGGGTTTGCCAGCTCGTGGTTAATTTATCTCCTCCAAACGCCATTTTCACATACCGCCAAAAATTGTCATAAGAACATATCGTTGGAAAACTCTAAGTGCTTACAGGTCCTCTTCGAGCATTGTCCACGTTTCGTGCATATACAGAATGATCGATCTGAACAGCGTCTTGTACATGGGACACTTAGTAAGGAGGTGAAGTTTATCAGCCTTCGGGTCTTGTTCTCTGTTTCTGATATTATCCGACGTCTCCGAGGCACACAAACTCATCCGTCGATAATTATATTTCTGCCTGTGCCACCTGTATTGCCCGCGATTTTTCGTGTCACACACTACAAAAAGGGCATGTAAATGTGTGTGCCATGAGACCGTCACGTGTGAGCAGCCTTTAGGATAAAAGAATAAGTCTCGGGTTTTTTTTCATTAGCGCGAATCTAACATTGAGAGATTCTTTCCTTCTTTCCGGTCTCGCTCTCTTTCATTTATTACAGCGCCGTTATAAAACTTTCAAGTGGTCCTTTAGTACAGATCGAAACCCAACAGTACTGGCTAGCATACACTACAAATAGTAGAATGAAAAACGTAAAGGTTATGAAAGGAATATGAATGAAAGAGAATCAATGAGAGTCTCTTAATGTTAGATTCGCCCTAATGATAAAAAAAAACCCAAGAAACACACCTTTTGCCGACTTGCGCGTGTTTCTGTTTCGGAACACTTAGTTTTTCATGAAATCTCTGTTTACGTTACTTGACGTAAATAAACTTTCAATTACGTCTTGTGTAAAATTCATAATTTTTTAGTGTGCGGCAGCTATTTAACCCATCTTATTCACCTCTATTCCAACCTTTTCTGACTCACGTTTCAGTCTGGTGTACCACTCAGTAACCGTCTTGAACGTTCTATCGACAATGTACAAGTTGTCAGCGAATAAATTGACTGATAAATCATGAACCGCTCGATTCAGGACACCTTCTAGAGCAATGTTAAACAGATGGCATGAAAGGCTATCACCTTGCTGAACTCTTTCGCGTGTTTGAAATGAGTCCGATAACGCACCCGATACCTTCCGATGCATTGGTCAGTCTAGTCGAATTCTCTGGGAAAACGGTTCTTTTCCATCATTACGTAGCTATGCGAATGAATTAGTGGTGCGAAGGAACTTGATATGCGCTACACTTGTTGTTATCTTACGACTGTCCACAGAACTGGCTTGATAACTTCCCACAAATCTGTTTGCTAGCGGCGATAGACGCCAACTTGTCGCCCTTTTTATATTGGGCATATAACTCCCTCTTTCTACTCTTCCGGTGACTGTTCTGTATCCCGGATCCTGATTTCCAACTTATCCGCATCCATTTTTATAAGTTGCGTTCTGATGCCACCTTTTCTAGCTGCCTTGTGGCTCCTGTGCTATTTGATGGCATCCTTAACTTCTCTTATCGTGGCACATTCCCTTCTTCCACCGGTCCAATGAAATCATTTCTCCTGCAGTGTTGATATTTCGCAACTTTGCCATTCAGGCGTTCATCGTAGTGCTGCTATCACCTATCAATCACCTCACGTTCATCCGTCAAAATACCTTCAACCTCCAACACATTTTGGCTCGTGGTGCAAAGCTTTTGCGGGATGCTTTGAGTTTCTTGTAGAACATTCGCAATTCTTGTGAACGGTACAGTTGCTCCATTTCTGCGTACTCCAGCTCCCCCAGGCAGCGCTTCTTATTCCGGAAGAGAAGAGTTTGCTGTCCTTGCTTCTGTTTGTATCTCTCCACATTTTGACGGGTTTCTTGATGGAGCATCATTGCCCGCGCTTCATTTTCCTGTTCTTCTGGCACCTTTCATCGAATATCCCTCTCCTTCGCCCGGCAGCGCAACTTACAGGCTTTGCGCGTAATCCGTTGCGAATTCAGATAACTTTAGTCGTTCTAGATTGAACCGTGGTAGGCGTTGGTATCGAACGTTGTTTACAATGGAAAATCATTGGCGCATTTTGACTGTAACAAGGTAGTGATCCGAATCGATGTTTTCCCGGGATAGGTACTGACGTCCACAATACCCAAGAAGTGACTTCAACCAATTAAAACGTGGTCGATTCAAACTTCGGTCTGTTTTAATGACCTCCCGGTGTTCCGTTATGGATGTAGACTGTGCTAGAAGTAGGTTATACGTATGGAAAGAATATGGAAGTGACAAAATCGATGAGTCTGAAACCGTTGTCGTTCGTATGCTGGTAGTCGCTGAACTTTCCTATAACTGATCTAAATTCGTCCTCCTGGGCATTGTTTGATCATCGCCGGTCTAAAAATTTGGTTGATTATTATAAGTTTGTTCCGCAAACATCGATTGAATTTTCTGTTTATAAGAGAATATAAACATTAACATTGAATGCTTGAATGTCCTCAATGTGATCTTTAAAAGTTAATTTCTGATCAAGCATCAGTTCATAATATTTTATTTAATCTGACCAAGAAATTGGAACTTCGCTCATAGTGACCCAGATAACCAGAAGTCGTAAAACAGTGTTCAGATAATACCGTATATTCCTATGTTTTTCGCATATCGTTGTGGCCATTATCGATAATGTTATTACTTGGTGTCAAAAATGCAGCTCCAGGCCTGCGAGAGAATGTTATAAATTGAGCTTTGGTAGCATGACAAAAAAAAAATCATTTTTGAAAATAAAAAAAAATTAAATGAAAATGTCCAAAATTCTTTGTAGGATATTATACGAACATTTTTTTTTAAGTGGAAATGCTTATCAGCAAAGCATGTTTTGGGAAAGGCCTGAGATTAATCAAGGACATATGAAGTGAAAATGTTATATAATACTGGTCATATAATGCTGCATTGAGGAACACCAACTCAAACAGCAAATTGAGTAGCTTTAGCATTTTGCCTGCATAGTTCTATCATTTATGTAGTTTTGAACTAATGTTATGGTATAAATCGAAAAATTGAACCATCTGCATGCCAAACACTGTCGAATGCAATTCTTTTTCTACGCCTAGAAGAGCAACTCCAGTGGAGCGGCGTTCAGCTTTGTTTGAACGAATTAAAGTCATAAATCTCCGGATTTGGTGCGATGCTCATGAAAAAATTAAAACTGTTTATCAGCTAAAATTGAGTTTGTTTTTAATGTGTAGCATCGTTCTATTCAAAATTATTTTCATCAAAAAGCTTCTGGCTACCGACCAATCTGTTTGGTTTCTTGAATAAGTTGAAGAAAGCAAACAGATTGGTCGTATAATAAGTTTCTGCTGAATGTTTGTCCAGCATCAAAATAGTACGACTTTTGCATTTTCCATTTATTAGGTGTGCAGTTTGTTAGTAGATGACTCTAGCAGTAAAAACTGATTTATACTTATTCAAAACGTCATGAACCAAGGTTGGACTTACACAGATAAAGAGAAACATTGAATTTTCCGCGTTATTTAATGCACATAAAGGGAATACTAGATTGGATGGAAAATAATGGAACATTCAAGTAAATTTAAACCAGATAACGCCAGAATCTAGCCTGTTGTATGAAAGATTGCAAACATTGTTGAATGGTGCATAAAAGATTGCAAACAATTTCGTTGTTTACGCCTCCTTTGGCTTGGAATTAAACGAGGGGAAATTTTAAGCTCCTGATAAAATTCACTATATTATCTGTGTATGGTAAACAAACCGCTTTGTTACATTACTGATTTTGCTTTTGCATTACATACTTATGTTTGGGTGAAATTGTCAATATTTTTTAAAACAATCGTCATTTGCGGGAAGTGTTGATTTTCTCTTCCATTCGAAAAAAAAGGCAGCTCAAGCATATCAAGAGCTCTAAAAAGTGTACGGAGATGCCGCTTCAAGCGAAGCAACATGCCGTGATTGGTTCCGTCGCTTCAAAGTCTATGATTTAGCTGTTGACGACCGTCCACGTGAAGGAAGGCCCAATACCTTCGAAGACGCTGTGTTAAACGCAAGAAGAGCTTGCTCCAATATTAGTAGTAACCCGTCTAGCTATTTCCAAGCGATTGCATGCGTTGGAAACAGGGGCCTGGCAACCTTATATTTTTTACTAGCATTTGACAGTATTCAAAATATCATGGGCCTTTTTTGAATAAGGCCCGCCTGACGTTTTTAACTATTGGTACGATTGCCAGAATTGGTTCGTTTTTTTTTTTTGAGTAGGACTTTTCATAAACATTATTCTTTATTTCTGTTTCATAAACAGTCGAGAATGCCACTTGAACTGAAACCGTTTGTGTTTCTGAATTATGTTTGAGGCAAACTCAGGTGGCTGACAGTCACGATAATCCACAATGTGGTAATAATTTTCAAAACATACATTAGGCGAGCAGGTGCTCTGAAAATTTCCCTTAAATTTAAAAGTTTTTACCATGTCACACCAGCTCCTGCAACTAAATGGTTTCAATTCATCCAAATTCCAAGAACCATCAAACATATCTTCCTGAGAGAAATTATTCAGATACTCCCTGGAATCCTAAATCCAAAAGATCGATTGTGCAATAGTTGAATCAGTCAGTTATTGGTTCTTAAATTCGATATTCCTGTAATATTGAGCAAACTTAACAATTTCTAGACATTTTATGTTTGGTTTAGATTTATCTTTCATCCATGACATCTACCGGATAAAATAAATGATTCAATTCAATTCACGTTTTTGAGAGTAAAAATCATAAACAATGCTCAAACTGCTAATCAACGGATGTTCCAGAGGAACTTTTTTTTAAATTTTACGCATGTAGTCCTAATAGTATTTATGATTTCTGCTGAGAAAATATCGAAGTGATAGGGGCTCGATCTCATATCCCGTAAGATCGTATATAATTATTATATCATTATTATCATTATTATTATCATATACCACAATAGATCAGAGTAATGGGCGCAGTTGCTTATATCCGAAAAGGAAAAAAAAAATACATCTTGAAGTCATGTTCTAGCTATCTGTGTTTCTGCTGATGCTACAACATGGAATCGGAAGAGAGAAAGATACACGGCCAGCCGTTTCAACTCAGTTTTGAGTCGTTTTTCACTCACTTTCGTCAAAAGTGGAGTCACTCAAATTTGAGTAAATGTTACTGGCATTGACAAGTCGACAAATCAAAAACATCCATCTGATTTGAGTCGATGTTTCCGATTTGTCGACTTGTCAATGCCAGTAACATTTACTCAAATTTGAGTGACTCCACTTTGACGAAAGTGAGTCAAAAACGACTCAAAACTGAGTTGAAACAACTGGCCGTGTGAAAAGAAAAAGATAAAGATAGAAAAAGAGTAATAGAAATAGAAAGATAGAGAGAGAGAGAGAAAGAGAGAGAGAGAGAGAGAGAGAGAGAGGGGGGGAGAGAGAGGCAGAAAGAAAATACGCGTATTTCGTCTATAATGTGCAGACTTCTTCAGTGTCGTGTACTAATAACTCGACTAGATTAGCAAACGTAGTTGGAATTGAATGGGAAATACTAATTTTTCTTCTCATTTCTAGTTACAGGTATTCCACTAAGTAGCTCAAACTCTCAAGGATTCACGAAAATATAGAGATATTTCTATTTTGATTTCAAACTATTGCAACTATTGGTTTACTTTTTACTTCACTTTAATTTTATTTATCAATTAATCTGCCTACAATTTCATCAACGTAATCTTTTGTCTGCATCCTTATATCATATACAGTTTGGAAGAAACATTCACATAAATGGAATGCTAGATTTGACATAATGGGATGTCATAGGATAGTTCATGTAAATTTTTGCTAGATATCTCTGGAATCAGGTCAATTGTGCGAAAGATTGCAAACAATGTTGTGTACTGTATGAAAGATTGCAAACGTTTACGTTACTTACGCTTGCTTTGCCTTGCAACTAAACGAGGGGAAATTTTAAGTGTCTGTAAAAATTATCCAATTTTAGATATTCGGCTGTATGATGAAAAAAAAACTATTTTGGAAACGCAGCCCTGTATCATGAGGAACACCCACATAAAATGGTGAAAATAATAATCAAATAAAATTTAATTGTTCATCAGATTCATTACTTTAAAAAGTGGTCTTTGAGTTACGAGTGTGTATTTTTATTAAGTTGAATTGATTATTGCCTTTATTTTTATCTTGAAATCTTCAAAACACAGCTTTTTTATTGGCGTGTTAATCTAAAGAATTACAAAAATGTTGAAACCATATTTTTGACGTTTGAAATAACTCTGCCTCTGTTCAGATAGTTGTTCGACTATATGAAATTTATATTATGAATATATTAGGAACCCATCAACGGCATTGAGGCCTTCTTAATGTGTTTGTATGGTTATCAACCAAGATTGCCAAAAAATTACATCAAATTTTGTAAAATTTACATAAGTAATTAAATCACGAGAGATTTGTCCAATCTGAAATCATGCGATGATAAACCTACTGCTTTGACATTCTTCAAGAAAGCCATCATATTCATCAGACCTTTTCAAACAAAGAGAAGTAAAACAATAAAACAATTTGTGAACCAGTTTTTATGGACATTTCGTCGAACACACTATAAAACTAATGTTACTCCACTCCGCCCTGTAATCTATTAGTAGTTGTGTCCTAGTGCGGAACGAGCCACACGCCATCCACCGATCACTTCAGCACCTGTTGATCGCCGTTTGGCGCGCATTTTAATTTTTAATTGAACCACCGTCGATTTAAGCGAGCACAGAGAGCCACCAGGTATGCCAAGTGCAAGT
Source organism: Aedes japonicus (assembly GCA_034211315.2). NCBI lineage: Eukaryota > Metazoa > Arthropoda > Insecta > Diptera > Culicidae > Aedes > Aedes japonicus. The sequence goes on along the minus strand of JASCZW010015425.1, from coordinate 5,417 downwards.
CAGCCCAAGCCCAAGGAAGTTGGAGAGCATAGTGAGAGAGTAACTACGGGTCTTCGCCCGTGTGTTGGTTGCCCCGTATAAAAGCAACTGTCCGTTCTTTGCGTGCGAGCTGTTAGTAAACAAACTTTTATCGTATTCGACCATTCACTCGCGGTTCTTTGGGCAAGATCCATTCACTTGTTGCAGCGAAAGAACGTTCACTTAAGTAACTTCGTGCGCGCGCGACGTTCGCCGAGAACAAAGTTCTGCGTCTGCGAGATCTAACCTGAAACATTTTCGACGCTTTCTAGGTTCGCAAGAAGAAAGCCTCAAAGTGCCCTCAATAGCATCGTCTATCATCATCATCGATATCGACAACGACAACAAAGTGCCTTAGGAAAGAAAATTATTCAATCTCATCATCTCGGTGGCTTCCCGCTAATCGTTTGTTGATTATTTCTCTTTGGATTTAATTAAATCAACAGACCGAAAAATGAACACTTTGGTAAGTACTCGTGAATGTGTTGTGCTTGAGTGTTATAAAAGGTTTTGACGATTTGTGGTGCTTGTGAAGAAAATACTCAGGAAAAACGAGGCTCAGCTGTGGTATCCTGTCCAAGATGAGTTGCTTGTTCAGTGGGAAAGGTCGTTAGAAATTACTTATTGCTTGACTTTGTGCTACTTTATGGCGTCGTCTCGACTCTACGGGAAAATAGGAAGAGAGTGAGAGATGTCCTTTGGGTGCGGTAGAGTGGAAAACTTTTTTGAATGGAAGGAAAAAACAGAATAATGGTGATAGCGTTTCTTCTCTGCGGTGAAATGTTGATGAGTGTACGAAGCAAAGCGCAACATAATGAGAAAATATTATGGTGATTTTGGCTTTTGTTCAAAAGCGGCAAAAAGCACAGCATTCGTATATGTGAATGGGCTACATTTTCGGTGCACAATTGGGTAAATTACTCTGCAATGGGCGCCACACCTTGGTACGAGCTTTATAGTGAAAATTGAACATCGGATTTAAAGTGAACTATGACGTAATTAATTTTTGGAGGGTATTTGATAGGTGTCCAAGGCTGTATGTAAATTACGTTAATTTTCAATCGACTTTCTTTTCGCTGTGAGAAATCGTAATAATAAGGAAAAGGACAAGCCAATGTGATATTATGTTTGAAACTTTGTTGGCTTGATTTCACGGTTTGCATTCTGAATTCTACGGACATAAGCATCAGCTTACCTAATCCCGTTCATAAGTTTCAAAATTAACAATTTCCTACATTATTTACATTTCTATCATTATTTGACAAGTGAAGTAATTTTTCTGCCTGAAAAAATAAACATTGGAAGTCAAACCCGGCTACCTCCGAAGCATAATCTTACTTTTATGGCTGAACTAAGGGAGGACCCCGTTTCTACACTGACGAGTTGGAAAATTCTCATTCGTAACGAACAGCTTCTACTGTTAATTTCAGCAGTGGATTAAAAAGGGATTGCAGACCGTATTGTAAAATGCAAAGTAGCTTGCTGGAATGCTCCCATTTGCCGTCACTGGGGGTGGTTTCGCATTCTGAGATGAAAAAATACGATGGAATAAGCACATTCGGAGTCAATAGTAGCTGTCAAGGCTGTCCTTTTCTCCTTTGTTTCCAGTTTACGCTTGGCAATGCGCAGACAATGGTTAGAGAAATATTTTCGCAATTAGGTTCACAGCCTTTTGTTTGTGACCTGCACTGTACTCTCTAATGAGCATAACGATTTTTTACGTTCGAGGAAAGCGCGTTTTTCAAAAGGATGGTCTAGGGTGGTTTAAGTTCTGAGGGAGATTATGTTCATGCTTCGAAGTGAACTAACCTCATTCCTGCTTCGCAGACGGATTGAGTGAAAAACATATACAATGATTGGCTCAAGAACTATAAATGACTTCTTAGAGTGTGAAATCGATTGATGTTCACACTCATTTTCTTTCATCGATAGATCAAAGTGAATCCATTAAGCATTTCCTTGTTTATTCAGGTTAATTTAATGAGAAAGGAATTTCCAATAAAAAAAAATAAAAAATAATACTCTTTGATGAGTAATTTTCAGATACCAATATGGTTAATACTATGGGAATAATATTAAAAAGGGCTTAGTAGCCGTATTATTACAAATACAATCAAAATTGTTTCTTGGGTTCATCCTCCTTTAAGTTGCTATAAATAGCTATTTAGATAGTAAGAATCCAGCTAGTAATTACATTTTTACATCCTAGCATTTAATTAAGCAGGCATGTGACCTTAAAACATATTTAAACCCATTGTCATAAATCAAAACAGATCATTTGGTTACCCATTCAAATTTATTGCGTTGTATCCTATATGCTGTTCCACAATTCCTGCTCACGTTCGACTGAATATATACAGCACTTCACTTGTTTCTGTAGATCAATACTCAACAGGGATTAATGAATTCATGGAATTGGTATATAGGAAACCTCTATGTACAATTGTTCCCTATTGTCCCGGCTGACATTTTCGTCCAATAAATTGTTATGCTCTTCTTTACCCTATCATCCTACCTTCATCGTCGTTCATTAACGACTTTCAGCGCTGCATGGTGCGAATCGGAAATTGAACAATGATTAATTTCGCGAAACGTTAATATAAGGGGACGGGTTTTATTTATTCGATATTGTTTTTAATTAAGCCACACCAAATTTACTGCATTGCTGTATAAAGATGTTGTACTATCGAAGGGGATTTATTAGCTTAGCTTTACTCAATTGGCGTATTAAAACATCGTTGATCAATGGAGGTGTACGTGGAGTACATGGCTACAATTGAGAAGTAATCCAAATTGTTGGATATTTTGGCGGATATGTCTATTTCGAATAAAACTCGCCTTAAGAGTTCACGTATCCGATAGAATTGAAAGATTAAATGGGCTTTCAACCTTGAATTGCAGAACTCATAAATTCCTTGTTAAAATTTCTTGGCTTTTGCACTATGGATTGAAAATTCTTCTGCGCATCTTCTAAAACATTAACATTGTTAATGGCAGATTTTTTTGAAAAGAACACATAAGAGATCATGTCTCATAATTTGGTTTTCCATACTGAATTCACCAAATACACAGTATTTCCAACAATCAATATGCAACTAGCGATTTGAAATTGGATCACTGTTGTAGAACCACTTGGTCCGAAGTACACCTTGAAGTCAGCACCTTGCTGTACATATTTGCGCCTTTGTTTTGATTTGCTGTGTGATTTTGACAGAATATTTGAGAGTGTGTTCGTGTGAGTTCATTATAAGAGGCGCATTACTAAGCATGGGACCGAGCTTGGGACCGATGTGCTAGTACTGACTGAGCCAAGAAAAAAGAATAATATCTTCAATAATTGATTACCTGCAAAAAAAATTCTGCAAAGTTGTACAGAAGGTCAAGAGCTTATGGAAGGGAGAGAGTATGGTTCGGAATTCGACCACTACAGCGCGATTTAATAAAAACTTGTGCATGTAAAAAAAAATATTTCTCATGTGATTATCCCGATTATCCCAACCAACTATAACGATCTAAAAAAGCGAATTTGTTCAGAAAGTCAAGAAATTTCTTAAACTGGAGAGTAGCATTCGGTTACCGTGTGCCACTAGTGGCATGTCAAAAAGAGCATTTTTCAACGAGTTTACACCTAAAAAGTTCAAATTTCCTAGAAAAGTTGATCAGAAGGTTTAGTTCGTCTTTCTGTCACTGCAAAAGGGAGCATTTTTGAACATTACATCGGGATCCCGACAACCGAGAAAGTTCTTACGTTCAGCAAACCAGTTCAGTTTTATTGCAGTCCTATGACAATGGTTTATGAAGGTTTATTTTTGTATTTGAAATGCTCTTTTAACATGCAGCATTCAAACTTTCAAAACAAATCAAATGCTGATATAATGGTAATAAATTGCTTGTGGTATCTAAAATGCAGATAATGAGGGCTGATATGCTTATCGGTTACCTGCAGTGTTGGTGACTGCCTTAAAAATTGGCGCAAATTATTTATTGTTATCCATGCTTGAAACAACCACATCGATAAATGTATTGGTATAGGCATCATACGCAGGAACTCAGTGAGCGAACAAGATGACACGTTTTGTAGATTACTTCAATCCACCACGCAATTCGAATGGACAACAGCAGAGCTTAAAAATATCATATTCAATTCTCAAATTCCACCCGAACTGAGACAAAATATTAGTCATCACGCACTGTTCCTAGCGAACATGAAGTAAACACAAATTTGCCTTCATGAATCTCTTGTGCAAGGTGAATCAACTTGTTTTGTGTTGCTTTACTTTCATCATTCATTCGTTCCGGAAACCAGAGAATGTACATAAGCATGAACAACTCATTCAATTTCTAAGTTCTACCGTGAAGAAGAAAGAACAGTCATTCATTTGGAGATCAATGAAGTGAAAACACCATCACTTCTCGAATCGATCCTGCAAATGCCCCACAAACTCTGATTTCGGCCATTGCTCCGCCTTTTGGCTCCTTTGCCTTCAGCCATGTTCGGGAATATTTGAAAGAAAAAATCTGTGGCAGAAAAAATCACTCACGAACGCGAAAATGAATGACTGCGTATACCAGAACATTCAGTCAAGCAACCAAAATCTCTTGACGCTTGAATAGTCAGGTATGTGCTTTGCTGTGGTGTGAATGAGTTGTGTGGAACACAGGAACAACGGAATGACTGAGAACAGCAAAATAAGTAAACTCGAATGTATTGCGTGACTGATAGAACGAGATGAAGAGAGCGAAAATTGTACCACTGACTTTTGCTAGGGTTTTTTTTTTCATTAGGGCGAATCTACAATTGAGAGATTCTCTCCGGGCTCGCTCTCTTTCATTCATAAACCAATCACCTCTACGTTTTTCATTCTACTATTTGTAGAAGTATGCTAACCAACCCTGTTGTGTTTCGATCTGTACTAAGGAATTCCTCGTAAGTTTTATAATGCCGCTGTAATGAATGAAGAGAGCGAGCCCGGAGAGAATCTCTCAATTGTAGATACGCCCTAATGAAAAAAAAACCCTAGATTTTTTTTACTCGTCGCTCACGACGAGTGTCAATTTTTTCGAGCTCTGGACAACAGCTCTGCCTACTTGTGATTCACTCTTCGGTGATTGAGTGGCTATGGAATTACGACCCAGTAGTATCGCCGGATGATAATGTTCGGAGACGAGAAATGATAGCATTCATTTGAACAAGAATCTTTCATTGTCTTGATAGTGTTGGAAGTATCGTTAAGTATGTGCTGCGTCTGGGGAAAAATCAGTCTACTCAATATGTTTTTATTTAATTATCCGATAAGTCATGACAATTTTTTTTCGAAAGCACTATTGACTGCAATGTGTATTTATGCACACCTGATGAATTTTATATTACATAACATGCCAAGAAAAATCGTTATCGC